>APFE030170754.1:156066-173196 GCA_000404065.3 Pinus taeda | reverse complement strand
ATGTTCGTATTCTCACAGAGATGGCAAAACCTTTCCATCCGTGGTGTTTTAGGAACTGCCCAACGACTCGTTTCACCATGGAGCTCATGAGAGTTTGTTCTAATCTTTGCTATATTAATTTTCTTCTTTGAGCTAGTTAAAACAGAGAGATACTTTTGATCTTCTAGGTTGGGGTTGATGACCTTCTTATAATAACTTAATTAGGGTGGGGTTGATGACCTTCTTATAATAACTTAATTTTCTTTTAGCCGCTAAATCTTTCTCACACCACATTTTTCCTTTGAACTTAGAAGTAACAATATTTTTAATGTTATTTATGTTTTGCAATGCATCATTCTGGTTGATCTCCCAATAGTTTAACCAGGCCCTTGTGTCTTTATGCCACCCTCGATTGAGCCTTAGGTGGTTTTCGCTGGAATTTAAAGCTAGCTTAGAAAGTCTACAGTCTCTTATGTTATTGAGTTTGTGCTTGTACAACAGAAGCCTAGTCATAGCTAGGCTCTCGATAGGGGAAAGACCCACTTCTATAAGGAGAATAGGATAGGGTGTGTTGCTTTTAATTTTGAGGATATTCGTTATAAAACGCTTTTGGATTTGTTCAATCTTTCTCCAAGATTCTCTAGATATGCTACAACCCCAAACCTCACATCCATATAAGATAACCGGAGTGACTAAAGTTTCAAAGATGAACTTCTTTCTATCCCACATTACAAGGTTTGTTGTTTTACAATTATTTTCAAGACCAAAATAAGCTTTCCATCCCCCATTAACCCTTTTCTCAATGCTATAGTTCGAGTTGAGCTTGTGAT
This sequence comes from Pinus taeda, assembly GCA_000404065.3. NCBI lineage: Eukaryota > Viridiplantae > Streptophyta > Pinopsida > Pinales > Pinaceae > Pinus > Pinus taeda. Next base: position 172,387 of record APFE030170754.1, on the reverse strand, counting down.
GAATATCAATTCCTAGGTACTTGTAGGACGACACTTCCCCAAATTACTATTGTCATACATAAAATTAACGTAAGTGTCCTTCTTGGATTTGATAATCATAACTTTTGTTTTGTCAGTGTTAACAATAATACCCATGGTAGAGCAAAAATCCTTAAGAAGTATAAGTTTCTTACCAAGATCAGATGGGCACCTTGTGAGAAGAACAATATCATCAGTGTAGAGAAGAAGGATGATGACTATCCCAGCTAAGATCGTGCTAGCACATCCTGCTTGCTCTAAACAACCTTCTAGCTTGTCGATGTAAATGCCAAATAGGGTAGGGGAGAGGGGGCAACCTTATTTAACTCTGATATTATACTTAATATCTTTTGACCACCCCTCATTTCTCTTTAACTTGGCAATTACATTCTCGTATAACCTTATAGCGGCACCTCTCAACTCAAAAGGAACCTTTAGCTCTTCTAACATGTTCCAAAGGTTATTTCTAGAAACCGTATCGAAAGCATTTCTAAAGTCCACAAAGCAACAAAAGAGATTGGATTTATCATTGCGACATTCCTCCACAATGATCCTAAATGTAACGAGGTGGTCTATTGTTGAGTGTTGCTTTCCAAAACCTGCTTGGCCTTTAGCCTGCTTACGTTCACTTTCAAGCCATATGCTTAACTTCCTTTCCAAAATAATACTATATAACTTGGCTAGGAGAGGGTTGATCATAATTGTCTGATAATTAGAGGGGTTAATTGTATCCCCACTTTTAAAAATAGGGATAATGAGGCTTTGAGTCCATGGTTTAGGGAACCCTTGATTGATCGCTTGATTGAAAAGCTTGTGAATGTGGGGGATGAGGACAGGACCTCCAATTTTTAAGATTTCTGCCTGGTAACCTTCAATATCCTTAGCTTTCCCATTAGGCAAGCGATTAACCCCAAAATCATTGTCTTCTAATGAGAAAACTTCTTTTGTTGTGAGCAAGGTTTCAAAGTTATCCATGACATTTGGAGATTCATAAAGCTTTTTAAGATAGGAATTCCAGTCATGTAAAGAAATTTTATTATTATCTTTAGTTTTCCTAGTTAGAATCTGCCTCCAGAATTTCTTAGGAGCTACCTTAGAGAGGTGTAAGAGATTCTCTTGTTTTTTACGAATACACTGCCTTTTTTCCTTTTAGTTAGGGCTTTGTATATTTTTATCTTGCCAATTTTAAGAGATTCATCAACAACTTCCTTAATTTCTCTCCTCGTACTTTTACAATCTTTGTCATACAATGGGTCAGTTTTGCTATTTCTTTTATTACTTGAAACTTCAATTGAGAACTTGTTAATTGAATATGAAAGGGTTGTAGTAAAATTATGATAGAGATCTTCTATGTTGTCTATACTAGATAAAGGAAGCTAATTAGTTTTTAATTCATTTAGAAAGAGATCTTTTTTATTTCTATCAAAGATTAACTTCTTTTGGCTATAAGGATTATCTTCTATGGAATCTTTATGCATGACAAAATTGAGAGTTATAAGTAGAGGCCTATGATCAGAGTTAGGCTCGTGGTCGTTTAAGATGTCAAAATTTGTTATTTCATTGTATCGAGGGAGATCGAAGATAACATAGTCTACCATGTTATAACCCCATAGATACAGGTCATCTAACTAAAATATTTTATATAATAATATCTTATATTAATGAATATATTTTATATAATAATATCTTATATTAATGGGTATGCCTATAAAGGAAACTATGTATTTTAATGATTTAAAAAGTTGTTTTTTTAATTGTTACTTATGTTTTAATATTTTTTCTATTTAATCAGACATAAATAGCTATGAGGTGAATTGACTTGAATATACTTTCTGCAACATATTTTTGTTTGCTTTATACTTTTATTTACTTTATATTGTAAGTGTATCGAATATTGTTTAATATTTAGAACCCCAAATTTTTTAATAATAAATATGAGTGTTAAATTATATTTTGCAACTATAATCTAGATCACTTAATATATACGAATATGCCTTAGTGAGAGGTTGTATTGAATATTGTTTAATATTTAGGAACCCCAAATTTTTTAATAATAAATATTAGTGTTAAATTAAGTATGCCTTAGTGAGAGCAATGAGTGTGGATAGTGCATTGTTGTGTTTGATCAACGACATTCTACATCTTCGATTTGCACTATAGGATTGATTTACTTTTTGCCCAACATACCCTTCTCTAGCCTAATGAAACTCTATGTTGCAATAAGGATATGCTTATCTTATCCGGGTTAAATTAAGAAAGATGAATATGATAGTTTTTTTTTTTTTTTTTTTTTTTTTTTTTTTTTTTGAGATTTAAGTCTGGTTTGTGTTGAGTATATTGAATGAGATTTTTCATCATATGTTGATTAATTGGATCCCAAATATTTAGTCCAATTAAAATAGTTTTTAGATTAGTATTTAGTTGAGAGATTTTTCAATTAATTGTGTGATTAAGATAGAATTTTTATCTTAAACCAATAATTGTTATATAATTTAATTAATATATTTATGTGTGATTGATATAATATAAAATAAATATTTAGTTTTCAAAATCTTATCTCTAAATGTTAAAGAAATTACGATTAATACTACTCCTCTTTGAATTTTCTCACTCTCCTTTAATTAGTAAACTATAATTTCTCTCACTCTCCTTTAATTAGTAAACTATAATTTCTTGCCCAACGTAAACTAGCCATCTTTCATGATATATTCTTGCTATTCAATCGACATAAATAGCTACTAAAGAATGAGGTGAATTGAGTTGGACATGCTTTCTTATGTTTACACCTTATACAATACATTCAATTGAATATGGTCTATTACAAAATTATATAAATTTAACTCTTATTAAATTAAAGGATTGGATTTAATGTTCTAATTTAAGAATAAAGATTTTTTAAACGAAAATTATAATCTTGAAATCTCATCTCAAATATAACTATGTTACATGAAATCTATTATCATTTTTTTTTTCCCTTCTTAATTAACTCTCAAAAAGTGAGTTTGTAGATTATTAAAGCAAATCAATTTCATATTCTTTCGCTACATTTAGTTGATAACAATAAATTATTGTAAAAATTATGTGATAAATCTTATATCTTTTTTAGCATTTTGTAAAAAAAATGATCATATATAACGACATTGTTTTTCACGTCGATTAGTGGTTAGGATGACCATTGTTATCCTCCTCACTAGGACTCATCTATGTACACACTTCATGAACTATTGTTGATTAAGTTCCATTGAAAAAATATATTCAATATATTCCTATGATTAAGAATTATTCTAAACAAGCAAATTTTCACTTATATATATATATATTATATTTAAGTTGGTTACTTTTTATATTTAAGCTGATTATTTATTTATTTATTTATTATTTTATTTTTTTTTTTTAAAGTTGGTTATAATGGATAATAAATTTAATATTTAAATTTTATAATTTATATATAATAAAAAAAAATTATATTTAAATTAGTTTATAATTTTTTGGTTTCAATTTGTAATTTGTTGATTTCTTATGCAAAAAAATTAAGGTTATGGGATACATATTTCAAGTTGAATGTTGCATAGTGATGAGATCACTTGTGATTGATTAATGTCTATGGAAATTGTCAAAGCCACTGGCAAAGGTAAAGTGGCATTAATTGACATTTATTTATGAGAATAAAGGAAAATGGGAGAAAAGGAAAATGCAGAGTCACAAATTTGCATCAGAGGAAAATTGAAGGAAAATGAAGAAAATGAAGAAAATAGAGGCCTCAATGATAGAAAGGCTTATGAGGATCAATTCACAACTTTTTGTCAGTCTTGTGTTGAAACTCTTTTCTATTCTCTCATTCACTCATACTCTTGCACTCTTAGAGAAACCTTGGAGCATTCTTGGAGCACTCTATTATTCACTTGGATTGGAGAAAGAAGGAAAGAAAAGCAGGAAATCGCAAGGGAATAGGAGGATCAACAACTAAAATAGATTGCTTTACAAGTAGCAGGTTGCAAGCGTGATTTCCTTGTTGATTTATGGATGCATGTGGTTTTCTAGTTATGTGTTATCATTGACATGGAGATATGTCTGGATTGACAGTGGTTTTAGCCTTGCCTTGCCATTTCCTGGATAGTCATGGTGTTGTGGGCTTTTCCACTTGATTGTTTTCTGGTTGGTGCTCATAATTCCTTTTGGTCGTGCATTGGAACAAATGCTATGGAAGCCATAGAACAAATTAGGTTGAGTTACTAGTCCTGGAGCCTAGGTTGGGACAAATGCTCTGGAGCCGTTGGTGGGTTGAATTAGTAGTCCTTGGAGCCAGGTTGGACAAATGTTCTAGAGTCGTGGAAGGTTGTCGGTTGAGTTACTAGTTCCTAGAGCCTTGGAAAACTTGGGTAGAGACCAATCTGGTTGGTGTTAGTGATGTTTGATCGTGAATTGGAATCATTGGTTGAGGGTTGAGGTGTTTTGGCCTCTGGAAGCCCTGGTTTGGTTTTGTTTGGGTTATTCCATGAGATTTCACATTCATTCTTAGAATATGGTGTGGGGTTAATTGGCTAAAAGAGAGATTTGGACCTTGGTTCAACCCAATCTATGGTCGGGTGGTACATGGAAGTCCCGAACTTTGTTGATATCTTCATATGTTAATAAGAGTTATTCTTCTATTCTGATTCATGTATATTTGTTGTAAATATGTTGATGATGTTATGGTTGGGTTGCAATGGTTTATATGTTGGTTATTTTCTAGTTATATGCTATTTATATGATGTTTATCTTCTATGGCTCTTGTCATGAAGTGTTTAGCTATTGATCAATTGATTAATGTATGGACTAAAAGTGTTGTTGTTGTAACAACCCTAGTCAAAATTCCATGTAATAAAGTTAAAAGGAAAAATAATAACCAAGGTCATGGTACTTGGATTCCAAGCTGAATGTTGGGAAAAACACCCTAATGTGGGTGTTCATTTGGTTTATTATGGCTAAAGGAAATTGGCAAAGGCTTTGGATAAGAAAAGTGGCATTAATTGACATTTTATTTATGAAAATAATGGAAATTAGGAGAAAAGGAAAGTGAAAGATCACATGTTGCATGTGTGGAGGAAAATGAAGGAAAATAATGGAAAATGAAGAAAATAAAGGTCTCATTAATAAAAAGGTTTCTGAGGATCAATTCACAACCTTTTGTTAGTTCGGTTTTGGAGATCACTCTCTTTTTCTCATACTCTTGGACACTTAGAGTATTCTTGGAGCATTCTAGCATTGGGGAAAAGAAGGCAAAAGAAGGACAAGAAAGCAAAGGGAAGAAAAGATCAAGCAAAGAAGGGCGGGATCAAGCGGGTACAATGGGATTACTTGCAGGTATCAAGTTGCATGTATGATTTCCTTACTAGTTTTGGCATGCATGTGTGTACTTGGCTTTCACATTGTCATTGGCATGGGTCTTGTCAAGTATGACAATGATTTTTAGCCTTGCCTTGCCATTTTTGAATAACCATGGTGTGAGGGTTCTCTTGTTTTGGTTGAGCCAGATTTTCGGATGGATTCAAAGCTGAGTGGCATGGTCTCAGGATTAATCAAAAGGCCTAGGAATCCCATTGTGAGATATACGGTAAATCTTGGTTGTGAGTACTCTTGATTGGGCCTAGGAATCCCTTGACTGGTAATGGAGGGATACATGCTAAAGCTCAAAGAGTGGATACCTCGTAGGCCTAGAAATCCCTTGACTGGTAATGTCGAGATACACGGTAAAGATGAGAGGTGGAGACAAAAAAATTCCTCATGATTTTGGTGGATAGATTTGGAGGCATCCATGCTTGTTTAGGGCCTAGTGAACTGGTGGGATTGTGGTAAAGCCTGGTTTTATTATGAGGATTTCGGGCCTAGGAATCCCTTGGTGGATATACAGTAAATCTAGAGGACGAATTGATTGAAGTTATTGTGAGTCCCACATTCATGCTTGGTATATGGCATAGGCGTGATTGGTTGAAAGAAATATTTGGTTCAACCCAATCTATGGTCAGGTAGTTCGTGGAAGTCCCTGACTTGGTTAACTAATGCATACATTAATAAGAAATCCTTTTCGTTTGGAATTTCATGTATAAATTTACTTGTTAATATGTAGTTTTTATGGTTGTTCTACTCTTGTTATTCTGTTGGTTATATGGTGGTTATAAGCATGATTCATTATAGACTTTAGTTATGGATCTCATCGTGATTTGATTAGAGAAATGTGAATGAATATATGACCTAATAGATGATAATGCAACTATTATGATAAGACAACAATTCTTCTTAACGATTCTCAGATAAGTATGAGACTCCCATGCTTAGATTTGTGCTTATTGTTGGCGGGGAAAATTCCCTAAGGTAAGGGTTGAAAGCCTCAATAGAGCATAACAAGATAATAAAAAAAGAGCAGTCAAACAAGAATACCAAGCATATGAATTATTAAACACGGATTTGGAAACATACCCAAAGGTCCTACATTTGATGATGTTCCTATAGGGTCCAAACCCTGTGCTTCCTATAGAATGAGAAATCCTGCAAGTCAATTCACAGAAGCATATACATCATTGTTGAAATGTGGAAACAAGAATATTCCAATTTAATTTGTCCTCGAATTAAATTGTAATTAAAATCAAATTTTGTCTTAACAACTACTTGAAAATAATTGATTAATTCATTTTGAATTAATTAGTTGGAGAAATTCAAGTTAGAAGTCTTTCTTAAGTCATGCAAGAGTTATCCCTAAAATTTAGGAGATAAGATTGAGTTATATTTGAGTTGTAATTATTTGACTCACTGAGTTAAGTCTAGTTAAATTAGTTCCAAACTATTTGAGGAACTAATAGAGAGTTAACAATCAGTTGATGCATGCATGCACTTAACTAGTGTACTCCAGTTAATTGAAGATTCCCTCATCAGAAACTCATGCATGTCTATTATGAGAAAACCTAGTTGAGATTAAAGACAAGGACAATGTACTATTAGTTGCATGTGTTTTCCTATAAATAAAACTCATGCATGCAGTAGGGAATAATACCTTGAGGATTGTGTAGTTCTGACAGTGTGTTAGAGCATTGTTCCACTTGGTGAGGTGAGAATCATCCACTAGGAACAACGCAAGGAAATAGGAGCTTGGAGGGCAGAGAGGAAGGCTTGAGAGAATCCAGGATTGCATATGAGCATCTATGAGGATTGTACTGAGAGCTGGCTACCTGTGAGAGCTAAGGATTTTTATGATTCCTATGTATTTCCACCTTGTATGATAATACAGATAGTGGGGTTTTTAGCTGAGGCTTTCCTCAAAGCATTTTCATGTGTATTGTGTGATTGATTCTTCTTCTTCTGGTTATATGTGTTCAGCTCGATCTTTAGCTTGAGCTTTAAGCTTCTGCAAATTGATAGTAGAAGTAGGTTATAGTATTTTTCTTTGGTTATATTGCATTATCAGGTTAATCTATAGTCAGATTTTCTACATAGGTCTCATGGCGAGATTTGTAGAGAATTTGCAGAATTTCTACATGGTATCGAAGCCAAATTTATCGGAGCTGTGAACAATGTATTGAGAAGAGAATTAAAAGTTTGAAGTTCGGGGTTGCAGGTGAAAATCAAATTCTTATCGTACTTCAAGGTTGGCCAATGGCATTCTATGGCTTGAGACTCGAGTATGCCTTGGAAGGTAGCGTGAATTACATAACATGGAAAGATAGAATGGAGGTTGTATTAGAAGACAATGGCTTGAAGGATTTCATTGATCAAGAAATCCCAAAGCCAACTTCAACTAATGCACAAGAGTTGGTTGAGTGGAAGAAGTGTGTGGTGAAGGCGAGATAGATCATCCTTGAGGGAGTTCGATACCATATGTGTCTCGAGTCTCCATGGGAAGGATACTCCATTTTCAATGTGGAAGACATTGAAGGACCTCTACTAGTAATAGTAGTGACCAAGAGGAATTGGTGCTCAAGGATAAGCTTCGAAGAATCAAGATGGAGAAGGGCGATACTATTTCCACATATCTGAACAAGCTCACCACTTGTAGAGATGAGCTTGGTAGTGTGGGAATAACTACTGCCGATGATGATATGGTGAGCTTCACTCTCCTTGGCCTTCCAAAGAGTTGGAATAGCTACTAGGACTCTGTGAATGGAAGGGAAAAACTACCAGATTGCGAATGACTATGGTCGGATCTCATGCAGGAGGAGATCAGGAGGAGCACATGAGATGGTTCTTCATCCAAGGATGATGATGAAGAAAATATGGCCTTAGCAAGTAAGGCAAGGAAAGGGAAGGGGAAGGCCTCCCATTCCAAATCGAATTCTTCTCATGGAGTGAAGAAGGGTGACAAGTATAAAGTAAGATACTTTAATTTTCATGAGATGGGACATTATGTGACTAATTTCCTATCGAAGAAGTCCAAGAAGGGATCCTCAGAAGGATCGGAAGGTGAGGCATTAGCCTCTCAGTTCGAAATGGACTTTACCCTCATCGTATGCATGGTGTCATCGATGATGGGTTATGTCTGGCATCTTGACAGTGGAGCCTCATTCCACATGACTGGCAATAAAAGTTTATTCAGTACCTTGAAGGAGAAAGACCTCAAGATGCACATAGAGATGGGTGACGACGGAAAGTATAGTGTTTCAGGAGTCGGCACGGTTTCTTTTCAGAGGGAGCATGGAGCTCCTATCACCTTGATAGATGTGAAGTATGTGCCTGGATTGAAGAAGAACTTGGCATCGGTCGCGATGTTGGAGGACAAAGGCTAAGATTTTGTCTTCAGTAAAGGAAAGGCGTTCCTAAGACACATAGCCATGGGTCAGACCAAGAGGATAGGGATTTAGGTGAAGAATCTTTATAAGCTAGAGGTAGATGATTGTGCAGCATTGAGTATGAAAGAAGAATTGGTGCAAAGCCAAGACATTTGCGAGTTGTGGCACAGGTGGTTGGGCCATTTGCATCATGGGGCTTTGAAGATAATGCAATAGATATCTCCAGGACTTGCCAAAGGTCAACTTGAGCAAATTGACACATGCAAAGGTTGTACCTTGGGAAAGTACACCAAGTATTCCTTTCATGAAAGAGATAGTCAAGCAAAGGCTATCTTAGAGCGAGTTCATACTAATGTGTGTGGACCATTCTCAATGACATCCACAACGAAGAAAATGTATTATTTGATTTTCATTGATGATTATTCTCGTAAATGCGGGATTTATTTCATGTAGAAGAAGGACCAAACCTTCACAAAGTTTTGTGAGTTCAAAGCTTTGGTTGAGAAAGAGTCAGGGAAGAAGATCAAGGCCTTGAGAAGCGACAATGGTGGAGAATATGTCTCTCAAGAGTTTAAGGACTTCTGTGTAGCGAAAGGAATTAAATGAGAGTTGGCGCCACCTCATAACCCACAACAGTATGGGGTGGTCGAGAGGAAGAACAAAACTATTGTAGGGACAGCTCGGGTGATGTTGCATGACCAAGGCCTACCACTTCACTTGTGGGCTGAGACATGCAACACAACAGTCTATTTGCAAAATAGAAGTCTGCATCGCATACTTGGGATGAAGACACCAGAGGAAGCTTTCTCCAGTAAGAGACCAAATGTTGGTCACTTCAGGATCTTTGGCTTATCAGTATATTTCCATGTGACAAAGGATGCATGGAAGAAGCTTGAGTCGGCAGCAATGTTGGGGATACTTGTGGGGTACATTGATACATCTCACAACTATCGGGTGTACTTGCCTACCAGTCAGAGGATAGTGGTTCACAAAAATCTCAAGTTTGATGAGCAGAAGGCCATGCGATTTCCCTTGAGAGGGAGCTCCAACTACAGGCTATGGAGGAACTGTTGGTTCCTAAGGAGGAGGAGCCTCAGACTGATGTGGATTAGCCGCATGTAGAGGTTTCAGGAGTGGAGACATGCATTCAAGTAGCGTCTTCCAGAGATGGACAGAAGCGCACAATAGAAGCTGATAGATTGTCGAAGGATGCGAGAGAGAATGTGGGAGCACCATCTTCTTAGTGCAGATAGAGGAGGTCACCTGAGAGGTACACTGGATACATGGCCCTTGCTGGGGCAATGTGTTGAGACCGAGCCATCTTCCTTTGAGGAAGCAGTGCGGCAGCCTATTTGGGTTGATGCTATGGTGGTGGAGTATGACTCCATAGTTCGTAACAGTGTTTGGGACATGGTTTCGAGACCAGCGAACAAATTAGTTGTGAGTTCCCGTTGGTTTTAAAAGGTCAAGAAAACTACTGATGATAGTGTGGAGAAGCATAAGGCAAGATTTTTTGCCCATGGCTTTTCACAAATCGAGGAGGATCATGTTGCTGCAGTGTATATTTCGACAGAGGAGCAAGATGCTGACATTTTGACAAAGGCATTGTCAAAGTGTAAATTCGAGTTTCATAGAGACAGGTTCAGGGTGGCAAATAATCCCTTTCTTGTTGAGAGGGAGTGTTGAAATGTGGCAACAAGAATATTCCAATTTAATTTGTCCTTGAATTAAATTGTGAATTTAAATCGAATTTAGTCTTAACAACTACTTGAAAATAATTGATTAATTCATTTTGAATTAATTAGTTGGAGAAATTCAAGTTAGAAGTCTTTCTGAAGTCATGCAAGAGTTATCCCTAAAATTTAGGAGATAAGATTGAGTTATATTTGAGTTGTAATTAGTTGACTCAGTTTACTGAGTTAAGTCCAGTTAAATTAGTTCCAAACTGTTTGAGGAACTAATAGAGAGTTAACAATCAATTTATGCACGCATGCACTCAACTAGTGTACTCCATTTAATTGAAGATTCCCTCATCAGAAACTCATGCATGTCTATTATGAGAAAGAACCAGTTGAGATTAAAGACAAGGATAGTGTACTATCAGTTGCATGTGTTTTCCTATAAATAAAACTCATGTATGTAGCAGTGAATAATACCTTGAGGATTGCATAGTTCTGATAGTGTGTTAGAGCAGTGTTCCACTTGGTGAGGTGAGAATCATCAACTAGGAACAACGCAAGGAAATAGGATCTTGGAGGGCAGAGAGGAAGACTTGAGAGAAGCCAGGATTGCCTGTGAGCATCTGTGAGGATTGTACTGAGAGCTGGCTAGCTGTGAGATCTACAGCTTTGTATAATTCCTATGTATTTCCACCTTGTATGATAATATAGATAGTGGGGTTTTAGTTGAGGCTTTCCCCAAAAATATTTTCATGTGTATTGTGTGATTGATTATTCTTCTTCTCGTTATATATGTTCAGCTCGATCTTTAGCTCGATCTTTAACCTTCCGCAAATTGATAGTAGAATTAGGTTATAGTATTTTTCTTTGGTTATATTGCATTATCGGGTTAATCTACAATCAAATTTTCTACATAGGTCTCAGGGTGAGATTTGCAGAATTTCTACAATAATAGATAATTCAATATGCATACATAGAATATATGTTATATCATCATATATAAGCATATAAATTACTATTCATGAGACAATATCAAGAACAAGACATAAGCTTCTTTATTGATTAACAACAATAGGTATAGGAAAGGTACAACCTGATTTAGGCCAAAGGCATCGACAAAGCCTTCCTACGGATCTATCTAGCCTGATCCACAAATACAACCTCTCTAACAAGTGTAAGGAGATGTTATAATGATGATGAACATATTTGCAAAAGAAACCAGGGTCTCTGAGAGACTAGGAGTGCAGGAGACATGGGAAAAAGCATACTTGATTTTGGAGAAAAATGGGTATAATGTTGATAGCCCTTCTCTTGTATCCATTAGACCTACCCAAGGGGAGTATATAGACCACCTGAAATTTGTTATTTCAGTTGTGCCATGGGCTCCTGTAGGTGTGGTTTCGGTAAAACCCATAAACCCTACCCGTAAAATAACATTTTATTTTATTTTTTCATATTTTAAAAAGTATATGAGGGTGTAGTGGTATAGGACCCATGTATGTACGCGATTTAGTGCAGATAGAGTCACGTATGGAATTTGAAATATTATTTTTTAATATAAGATCAAGTTTGTATAGAAAAATGGATTGCCTAGGGCTACAAAAGAGCATCAAGTCTATAGGAGTGTTAAATGATGCTATAACAGATGCCCCCTAATATATGAGGTTAGAAGGGGTACATGATAGCCAAAATATATTAAGTATAGAGAGAGGAGTCATCTGAAAATACAAGAGGAGATCACTAGATTCCTGCCCATCGAATACTTGTGGAAGGAGTCAGAAAGAAAACTCATGTTTAAGGCGAGCATAACCATGCTCAGAAGTAATAAATCATGTCTGCTGATCAAGTATAAAGTGGATCTAGAATGTATACATAAATGAATAGCAGGAGCACATAAAATACATAATGGATCATCAGATCATAGCTGCGAAGGAACACAACGAATCGATATATCAATATCACATATAGAAGAATATTTGATCAATGATGTTAGAAGAGTGTCTAATTAATGATGCTGCATAACTTATCCTCATAAAAGTACCAAGTCATAGGTGTGGAATAATGGTACTACATAAAATCTGGTGCCAACATATAAGATGTTATTGTGAAGGAATGCAACATATAAAGGTGGGAAGTTTCATTAATAGAAACTTGAAGGAGTTGTCAAGTGAACCAAGATGCTGACACAACTCGAGGTCTTCACCGATCGCAAATGGTACATTTCTATTCTATGGGAATAAATGAGCTGAAGTCGAACATGTGAGAAATCATTTGATTACCTGTAATTGATGTATAACGTCAAAAAACATGAGACAACTCACCAATAATGATAATGAGTGTTAACGTACCCCAGTGAAATCTAACAGGTGCAAATAAATGTGTTGAATTTGAAGACTTGAAAGAATCTACCAATTAGGAGACATTAATGTATTCTCATTGTCGATAGTGAAGGAGTTTGCCACTAATGACTGCAAACCCTAAGGTACTAAAAAGAGGACTCCAGAACTTGTTCCTAGAGTAATGAGTTGAATTTGATGGAAAAAGACTGACTGGAAGGAAGGAATTAAGGCATCCCACATCAACCAGCATGAGTGTAACCCATAGGCCAATAATTTGGAAGAACTCGGATGAAGATAGATAAAGTAATCATTCTGAAGTACATTTCTGACGTACACAAGATATGGCTAGCACACGACAAAAATCCTATGAACCAACCAATAATGAAAAATGACAGAGAGGTGAGGAATCCATCAATAGGGTCAAATGGAAACCAAGGTATTGAACAAATCCCAATGTGTGATAATATAAGCTGAAGTAGAACACAAGGGAAACTACTTAGTAAAATATCCATAATACTGATCGATGTTGAGCACAAGGGCACCTATCAATGATGTACATAGGGCCAGGGTGAAACTCTAGGTCTACTCTCAAAGCACTTTGTCAAAGTCGATAAGAGGAGAACCACTAGTAAGAAGTCAATGGCGACCTTCTTAACCAACATAAGTGAAGGGCCATGTAGGTGATGTCATACTAAGAATAAATTGACAGGCTTGGCATGGCTGATAGAAATGAATCAAGAGACACCGTAGAATGGTCAACAACAACTTTACCTCCTTTGAACAGAAGCACGACTCTATGTGACTTTATGGTAGCATAAGATAATTTTGTATAATCTTGCAATGCTTAAGGCATTAACAAACTCTCCATATGATTAGAAGAGATAACCAACTGAAGGAGGACTGACTCAAGAACATGGTTATGGCTTCACTAAAGCTAGATTAAGTCCCACCCTGATGGAGGAAAGACTAATTTTAAGTGCTTTGTTCAAGGAAAACACGATTGAATCTTACTGCCATCAAATGATGAAGAAAGTGTTTCGTTCCCGCTCCTTTATAGAATATCTGATTTTTTTTGTCTTTTTCATATTTAAAGCCTGAAAAGGAATAAAACAATGCCTATAGTACAATGGAGAGAACGCGTGTCAAGGGAAAGGGCACTAGTTCATGGGATTGGAATAATCCTATGCTCAATGCAAGGTGGCAGATGCTAGTCATCGACACTCAAGGGATGTTCTCTCCATGAAAAAATGGGTGTCAAGTCGCAAAGGATAGTGAATGCAGGGTTTGAACTTGTAAAACTTCATGGTCAAAAGTGGCTTATACACGAGTCCAAATGAAGTCGGCTAAGGGCAAAAAGCAGTACAAGTGGTCAAAATGCATTTCAATAGGACAACTTAACACATGGGAACCTCTAAGGTATAATGCTAGAAAATAGCAAAGAAGAAGAAGAATGAGGCTTCAACGCAAAGTCATGGAGGAACTGAAGAGGACTCCCAAGCCTACATATCTTTTATGTATGCACATTGAATTATCTATTATGTATATGTTTCTATGAATTGACTTGCATGCCTACTCATTCTGGAGGAAGCATAGGTTTGGACCCTACGAGAACATCATCAAATGTAGGACCTCCAGGTATGTTTCCAAATCCATGTTTAATAATTCATATGCTTGGCATGCTTGTTTGACTGCTCTTTGTTGATTATCTTGTTCTACTCTATTGAGGCTTTCAACCCTTGCCTTAGGGAATTTTTCTCGCCAACATAATTGGCGACTCCATTGGGGAGTATATATACCACCTGAAATTGGTTAATTCATTTGTGCCACAGGATCCTATGGGTGGGATTTTGGTAAAACTCATAAACCCCACCTGAAAAATAACATTTAATTTATTTTTTTTATATATTTATAAGGTATATGTGGGTGCAATGTTATAGGACCCTCGTATGTATACGATTTAGTGTGGGAAGAGTCACAGATGTAATTTGAATTTTTTTTTTTTAATATAAGATCAAGTTTGTATGAAAAAGGGATTGCCGAGGGCCATAAAAGAGCATCAAGTCTATAGGAGTGCTAAATGATGTTATAACAATTATGACCTGTATATTACATGTTTTGTGATATGTTTGACGAAATGACTCTCATGGCTAGGGGTCAGGTTAATTCCTTATACCAATGTTTGCATTGGTAGCTTTAATTTATTATTATTTATCATTTATGGAAGTTTTATGAAGTTTTGAGTAGAGGCCTGAGACCTAGCCCTGAAAAAGTGGCATAAAATTTGGAGTCGTTGGCTCAGAACTACCTGGAAAAGGCCATAGTCACATGGATGCCTTATTGTGGGAGTGACTAGAGGGTCTTGGTCGCATGCATGGCTTGTTATGGGAGCAACTGGGGGTCTAGCTTAGCAAAATGACAAGTTCTATCAGGGGTTGGGCACCTGGAAGGGTTGATTGTTTCTTGAATGTTCTATAGCTACTGAGAAAGGTCAGATTGATTTTGTTTTGTCAGTTCCACTTCCTTAATTATACACGGGGAGTTGAATTACATCATAGTAACTCTTCATCACATGTTTACCCCAGTGGATCAGTTAGCTTGGGTAAATGTGGGAGGAGGGTGTTACAGAGTGGTATCAGAGCATGGTTGACCCCTTGGACAGGATGGACAAAATGTATTGGTCATGCATACATTTCGGTTTCATATGTGTTATTTATGCTTGCAGTCTATGTACTTGTTGTGTAGGCATGGTTGCAATTGCATCACAATGTGAAAGTTGATGGTGTTTTTGTTGGATGTATTTGTTGTGAGGGTGTGTTGGTTATTCACTTGTTATGCATGTCAATGTATATACGTCAGTATGCATACATTGACATGGTTATAGTTGTCGTGGATGAGGACATGGTATGTGATTGTTATGGTCATGCATGATAACTGTATAATGGTTGAAATTATGTTTATGTACTGATATGATTAGGTTTATACTTGTATTATGCTAATCTGGTTGATCATGTAGATGAGATATCTACCCCTGAACTATACTGAGGTATGTTGATTATGTTATGTTTTAGTTTAAGCTAACATGGCATACATGCAAGAAGAAGATCAAAGATGACTAGCAAGATGGTAGACTATAGTTCATGAGACTCTCCCTATGGATCAGATGAGTAGCATGGTGGTGGGCACTCTTCTGACTTAGAAGACACATTGAGAAGTTTGAAGGCAAAAATAAGAAGTTGCAAAACAAATAATGATAGTGTCAGGCCAGGGTAACTCCAGGCTTAATGAGCGAGAGAAAACTGATGTTCTTATTCATTAGGTAATCTACATTTATATATACAAATAAAACGGATCAGTTCATCTTCTGGATGACTGTCCAGTTCACCCATCCGTTTCGGATTAGGTGTCAACATTCCCCCCCTTAATCTGAAGGGATGTTGGTGAGTCCAAGCATCATTATGAATCTTTCAAGCTTTTCTCTTCCAAGTGCTTTGGTGAAGATGTCTGCAACTTGCTCATTTGTGGAACAATG
>APFE030170754.1:103436-155103 GCA_000404065.3 Pinus taeda | reverse complement strand
ACCTGCAAATTTTCAAGAATTTTTCTGAGCCACACAATTTCTTTTGTTGCTTCAGCTGCTGCCACGTATTCTGCTTCTGTTGTGGAATCTGCTGGAACTGATTGTTTGCGTGATCTCCAAGAGACAGCTCCTGATCCAAGACTCATAGCATATCCTGAAGTAGATACTTCAGTTTCTTTGTCTCCATCGAAGTCTGAATCAGAGTATCCAATCAAGCTGAAGTCGTCTACCTGTGTATACTTGATTCCAAGGTCTTGAGTTCCCTTCAAGTACCTTAGAACTCTTTTTGCAGCAGACCAATGTCCCTCACAAGGATTTTGCATAAACCTCGAGAGGATTCCAACAACAAATAAAATGTCTGGTCTGGTTGTAGTGAGATAGATGAGACTTCCTATAAGCTGTCTGTACTTTGTTGCATCCTCAAATTCCTTTCCTTCAATAGATGTGAGATTTAAGTTTTGTTCCATTGGATTAGAAAGAGGATTGCACTCTGTCATGCCAAATCTGTTTAACAAATATCCAATGTATTTCTTTTGACAAAGAAATATGGATTTTGGATGTTGGGTTACTTCAATGCCAAGATAGTAATGAACATAGCCCAAATCAGTCATTTCAAAGATTTTTCCTAATTCTTTATTTATGGATGCAATATAACTTTCATTGTTCCCTGTCATTAAAAGATCATCTACATATACCACAAGATATACAACTGTTTTGCCAACTTTCTTGACAAATAAAGTTGCATCATCAAGATCAAAATGATTGAAGTTGAGTTTCAGAAGATGCTCAGTTAGCTTTTCATACCAGGCTCGTTGTGCTTGTTTGAGGCCATACAAGGACTTCACAAGTTTGCATACTTTATGTTCATTTCCTTTCACAGCAAATCCTTCAGGCTGGGACATAAAAACATTTTCTTTTAGATCTCCATTCAAGAAGGAAGTTTTTACATCCATTTGATGGACTTTCAAACCGTTCTGAGCTGCTAGTGCAAAGAGTGTCCGGATGGTGGCCCATTTTGCTGTGGGGGCAAAAGTTTCCTCATAATCGACCCCTTCCTTCTGTGCAAAACCTTTTGCCACAAGCCTAGCTTTGTGCTTGTCAAGTGAGCCATCAGCTTTGTACTTGTTCTTGTAGACCCACTTGCAGCCAATTGGTTTGGTTCCAAATGGAAGATCGACCAGCTTCCAAGTGCCTTTCTTTATGAGGGCATCATACTCCTTTTGCATTGCTTCTTTCCATTCATCATGAGAAGCAGCTTCTTTAAAGGAAGTTGGTTCAAAATCTGTAGACAAGTTCAATTCACAATCATAAGAAACATCCATATCAACAGGTGAATTAGAGTCATCTACATCACCTCCATTTTGTCGGTTTGAATTTATGGTTCCTGTTTTTTCAATTTCATCAGGATGAACACTTTCAAGTGTCTTTGTCAGCCACTTTGGGGGACCTTTCTGAGATGGTCCAGGCTGCTCTGTTGATTGAGTTGGGAGTGAATCAAGATTGAGTCTCCCAATTCTATCAATTACATCACTTAAAGCATCATCCGTTGTTGGAGTTTGAGACGGGGGAGAATCTTCTTCAGAAGACGAATCCACATGTTGATCTAGTATAGGAATCCCCCCTTCAAGATGTGGAATCTGATTTTCAAACTCTTGAAATGATTTCATTTTTGCGAATCTATCCAAGCGATCAAGTTGCCGCTCAACAACATTGTCAGATTTGGATGATTCAAGAAAAATTACATCTCTAGATATAACAACTTTTTATTTTCTTCATCATAGAGGCGGTATGCTTTGGAGGTATTTGAATACCCCAAGAAAATACACTTACGACTTCTAGCACCAAGTTTGTTTCTATGTACCTTTGGTATCAAAGCATAACAGGTGGAACCAAAAATCCTGAGATGTTTGATCGAAGGAACATGTCCATACCACAATTCATAAGGAGTCTTGTTTCTTATAGCACTAGATGGACATCTATTCTTTATATATGCAGCACATAGAACAGCATCAGCCCAAAACATTATCTTTACATTTTTGAAAAAAGCATGGATCGTACCATATTCAAGATTGTTCTATTCATTCTTTCAGCTACACCATTCTGTTGGGGATTATAAGGCACAGTTGTTTGATGTTTAATCCCATGTTGGCGAAGATATTGTTCAATTTCATTTGATGTATATTCTTTTCCATTATCAGTGCGAATAGACCCAATATGAGATTGTGCATCACTTTCAATCCATTTATGAAAATTTTTGAATGTTAGAAAGCATCAAATTTGTTCTTCAATAAATAAACCCAACACATTCTGGTGTAGTCATCAATAAATGTCATGATATATTTATTTCCATTTGCAGAAGGAACAGGCATTGGACCACATAAATCTGAATGAATAAGTTCAAGCTTCCTATGTGCTCTTGGATGTGAGTCATGAAAGGACTGTTTTCTATGCTTTCCTAGAATGCAAGCATCACATTGCTTAAGTTTTCTAGGAATTGTAGGCAAACCAGCAACACCATTTTTCTTCAATAAACGGAGACTGTCATAGTTTAAATGTCCAAATCTAGCATGCCATAATAAACTTGATGGAAGTGTACCTTCTTCATGATGAGAAATATATGAGAAATGTTGTTTATGAGCAGATGTTCCTTGCAGTTTGAGAAGTCTTTCTTCTTCTATTCCCCTCATGACAAGTGAGTGATCAGATGATTTTCTCACCTCAAGCTTGCCATCAAACATATGAATGGAGTGACCTTGCTGGCGGATGTGGACCAAGGACAACAAGTTTCTCTTTAGCTGTGGGAGATATAAAACATGATCAAGAAGAAAGTCTGGAAGACCAGGCAGTTTAAGCCTGATTGTGCCAAGCCCTGATGGCTTGATTTTTGACTGATTTGCAAAGTAAACTACTCCATCAACATTGTCAGTGAAATCTTCAAAAAAGTCTTTTCTATGAGTCATATGACAGGTTGCTCCTGAATCAAGCAGCCAGTCATTTTTCCAGGAAGCAAGTGAAGTGTTAAACAAATCTTCATTTACTCCAATGTTACATTGTGCCTCAATATAGTGAGCGATTCAGGTGCTTTACCTTTGTCTGTATCATCAGTTTTACCTTTCTGTTGGTTTCTTCTCTGCTCAATTTTGTCCCATGGTAGCTTGCATGTAGAGGCATCATGTGATCCATTTCTTTTGCAGCGAATACAATGTAAATCTGCCTTTTCTCCTTGAGGATGTCTGCCCCCCCTGCCTCTGAAGTATCTTCCTCTTCCTCTTCATCCACCTCTTCCTCTTGTAGAATCTTGAGCAAGATATTTTTCTTTATTAGCCATGCATACAGTCTCTTCAGAAGATTCAGGGACTGTCTTCTTTCCAAAGGCTTTTTCCCTTTCAGCAAAATTTTTCACAAGAGATTCAAAGGTTATATCCTTAAGATTTCCATTTGCTTGCAAAGACTCAAGATAATTGGAGTATGTAGGATATAGTGCCTTGAGAAAAGCAATAAGAGATATATCTAGCTGAACTTTAGTGGAATTGATATCATGCACTATAGATTTTATTTCAGATGCAAGAGCAAGAGGGTCATTATTTTGCAGTTCAAGAGTGAAGAGTTTAATCATAAGTTGGACGACTTCAAGTGCAGAATGTGAGTCATAGAGCTCTTTCAGCTTTTGTAAAGCTTCAAAGGCAGTTGAACATGTTGAAATGTGACGACTCACCTCCTTATTTACAGATGCTGCGATTAATGCATACGCTTTGCTGTTCTTGTTTTCCCAGATGGCGAGCTCTTTGTCTGATGTAGGCTTTTCTGGGTCACTGTCTCCTTCTCCGACACACACTCCTTTCCACAGCTCATTGAAAATGAGGGTGTGCTGTACCATCCAGGACCAGTCAGGATAGTTCTCCTTGCCAGTGAGAACTATTCCTATCATAGAGATGATTGAATGCATTTTGTTACTGCTGCTGATATAAAAAAAACTTTTGCTGATATATACTTCTGATGAGAAAAATACTCTTAAAAAAACCTCTGCTGCTTTAAAAAAAAAAATGATTTTGATATGGAGAATTACTGTGTATATCTCTGCTTTAAAAAATGATTTTGGTATGGAGAAAAAAAATCATTTTAAAACTCTGCTTTATATCACCATATATATATATGCAAAATCATTCAAAATCAGGCCATATTCACCATTGCTACACTTCAAAACTCTGCTTTAAATCACCATTGCTACACTTCAAAATTCTGTTACAATATATATCAGGCTACTGCACTACCATAACAAATACTTTCTCAACACACAAAAGCTCAGCCTGTACGGTATCCACTAAAGCCAAACCGATTTTAATTGCTTGGACGATTGAACAACTCGGACTGGACAAGTATTAATAACTACTGAGTCGCGGGCTGCTACAGCAAGAAGATCAGCGCATGACACCACTGATCTTATCCACCATTCCAAACCCTCTGACCGAATTCAGGTTAGGTTTGCTGTTTTATTTTTTTTTATTTTTCCCGTGAAGTGGGCAGTGTCATCAGTGGGCAGCGGCCATTAAAATTACAGTGGCAGAGCGATCATCAGGCAGAATCAAAGCGTGAAGTGGGTAGTGTCATCAGTGGGCAGCGGCCATTAAAATTACAGTGGCAGAATCAAAGCATCGCAACCCTTAACAAGGCAGTCATACCAGCAGTAATAAAAATGCGTTCTTAATAAGCAAGCAAGGCGTAACAGTAAAGCGTTTCAATGGTTTCCAACAGGCTATACACCGAATATCCTAATGCTGCAAACAATGGTTTCCAACAGGCTTAACGCTGCAAACAATGGTTTCCAACAGGCTATACACCTCGATATGGACAATACGGAGAGTTTGATAACGCCTTTTAAAAAAAACTGTTCACGCGGATCCAAAAAACAGTCATACGTTACCAATGTCAGTGGTTTGCAGGCAGCCCGCAGTCTCCAGCCAGCGGCAGTCTCTAGGCAGCGCCAGGCTCTCAGGCAGGAGTTACTATTTCTGGGACCTGTGCTCTGATACCATGTCAGGCCAGGGTAACTCCAGGCTTAATGAGCGAGAGAAAACTGATGTTCTTATTCATTAGGTAATCTACATTTATATATACAAATAAAATGGATCAGTTCATCTTCTGGATGACTGTCCGGTTCACCCATCCGTTTCGGATTAGGTGTCAACAGATAGAATCATTTAGGCATAGGAGAAACAAGCAGAAATTAATGCATTTATCATTCAGAGTTTGCCATATCTGCAAATACAAGGACCACTTAGGATCAGCCATGGGTAGGAGGATAGGACTAATGGGGTATATGACAGTAGATCTCATGGTGGGTGGTGATATCTAGTATTGTAGCAAGGGTGTTGCAACTCCCAGGGGCTTCTCGACTCAAATTATCAACCTAGGGTTCGTGTAAACTTAGATGTGACAATGCTATATACACAATAGGTCAGATTATACTCATTCCACCCTTAGTCATTACATCATATCAAGGTGTTCAAAGACCATTCCTCCAATTCAACTATAGTGAAATCACAACTGAAAACTAATTCTTAACTATGAAAATGAAAATGCCATTTGTTCAACTTATTTGCAGAAGAAACCCACTGTATCTTAAATAATTAATCAAATCAGTAACCTATTTTCATGTACCATTGATCTACTTCACATTTGCTTGAAAATCAGAATTCTTACTTGTATCATCCTTGTGAATGAAAAAAAAACACTAATTCTATCTTGTTTTGCAGTGAGAAAAAGAGGTGGTTGGAGTGATCTAGGAGATTCTCTTGGTCATAAAATCACAAGTTCGGGTCATTATTCATCTTGACTGAGAAAATATTGAAGTGGGGAGAAAAAATAGGTGGAGGAAAGTGATGCTACAGGCTGGCTACATGTGTTGTTACAAGAGGTCTTGTATTGCTACAGGAGGAACGATATTGCTACAAGAGGGGTTCCGAGAGCCTTTTTGGGGTGGAGATGGTGTCTTGAAGGCATGAAGAGGTGGATGAAGGTAGGGAGTGAAGGAAGGTTAGGGAAGCCTCCTAGCCAATCCCAGGAGCTCTCAGAGGTCTGTCTTGCACCAAGATGAATGCCCACGATGTCCTTAATTATCTAAACATAGTGACTATGGAAACCGAGTTTTGGGAGAAGAATTGAAGGGTGGAAGCAGAGGATGGAGAAGTCCAAGTGGAGATGAAAGCAGTGCTCTCCCCTACATATTAGCATAATCCTACAACTAGCCACATGTATGCATCAATTGATCATTAACAAAGTGATATAAACTATGATGGAAAAGATGAGTTGAATTTGAATAACATCTATTCCATGCCACAACACTATTATGATCATTGAAATAAATCTTAAGTTGCAGAAAGTAAATATGAAGAAGGAAAACTAACATCTATTTGTTTCCAATAAATCATAAAAGAAATGTTTTTGGATTGAGATTGTAAATTTTTCCAACCATTCTCCAATAAGAGAGGTGATAGGGAAGCTTGTAATCGCAGGTTTTTATAGCTTAACATATACTACAATGAAAGAAAGACATGAAATGCTTTAAACTAATAACAAGACAAAAATAAAAAAGAGGGACCAAAGCCTCTAGGTTGGGCCCAAACCCAAGGGTTTAAACCCTCTAAAATTAGCTCAAATGTAACTTAATAACCAACTTTTCATTATAAGAAAATAACAGTCTCATACATCATATGAAAGTTAACAATGACACTGTCAAGCCCTCGGCTCAATAACTACTCCTAACTGAATAAAAAATTCAAATCCTAATAAGCCTTTCATCTTGTTTATTTATACAAAAGGGAAGGTAATAGCAACTCCCTTGAAAATAGGAGTTATTCCCTCCTTGAATAGAACCTCACCCATAAATGAGAAAATTAATGAATGAATGCATGAGAAAATTAATGAAGACATGCTCGTTCATAAATTTGCCACAATGACAAAGCCAATACTATGGTCACATTCATTGCTCCGTACAATGTGAACCCAATCAAAAAGGAAATAGCTCGAACGAGCAAATTCCTCTATTAATTGCATTCATCAACCCAAAGACTCGATTTCTCCAACAATAAAAAAAATTCTAATATGTTTTAAAATTTTCCAATGTGTTTTAATGATTTGTCTCTCTTTGAAACCAAAAAAAACGTAATGTGCTACTGATAACAAAATGAGAGACTAGCCAAATTACCAAATTAAGAAAAAAATAAATAAAGATAAAAAATAAATTAATTAATTTTATTCAAAAATTAGAAAAAAAATTAATTTATTCAAAATTAAAAAAAAAAAATTAATTTTTATTCCTTATGTTTAGATTAGAAAACCTATTTTAATTTTTTAGTCAATTGAGATTTAATATATCAAAGCATTTTTGAAAACCTAATTTTATTTTTTAATCTTTATTACCCTGCCGCGACAGGGAATAATAATGCATATAATATATAAATCTAAATTTCAAATAATATCAATATATATAAGTGTAATGTTTAATAAATAAATATATAATAATTTCAAACTATATATATGAATTTAAATACAACATATATATTAAATATTAAAATTTTAATATATGTATTTATGAATTATATTTGAAATCCTTTTAAACCTATTTAATTCTATTGTCGGGTCCGTAGAGAGAGAGGGAGTTGAGAGCTATTTGGGCCCGACGGCTCATGCTTTCGATTGTGAACCATATATTAATATAACATTTTAGCTTTTTTGTATTTTTTTTGGAAACCACCTCAACCGTCCTTTAATGTTTAAGGACGGAGTAGGAGGTAGGTAAGGTAAGTTGCTTAATATTTTATTACTTTCTAATTATTAATTTAATTAATTTAATTTTCAATTATTTTAATTTATATTTTATTTAATTAATATTATTTTAATTTGATATTAAATTATCGCGTAGTTTAATGAGGTGGAGGAGTTGTCCGAAAAGTTATAGAAATTCTGATTATATTTAGAGAAAATCCGGCAAGAATTTTTGTAAATCCAAGTTATAATTGTTAAACTTCAAAATTTTAAGTGTTCTAGACGTTTTTGATGGCGCTGAATCCATTTCCACCATCAAAAACACGATTCAAACACTATCTCTACAAGATTTTTTGAAATTTTTTTGCCCAGATTTCTGCCACTTTTGGCTGTCCGGGCAATTCCTCCGCCTCGTTAGACGACTCCTTAAATTTTAATTCAATTAATTTGTTTTATATTTAATTCATATAAAATTCTTGTGTTATGTTTTATTGATAATGATGATGGTGGTGGTTAACGTCCACTAAGACCAAACCAAACTTTGGTCTATCGGACCTAAAGAAACGAATTATTTAGTTTGATTTCAGATTTTATTCCTATACTCAAAAAGTTTGGAGAGAAGCCTCCCGAGCTCACTAAATTTTGGCATCGTAAAAGGCTAGGAAGGTCATTATTGCAACAAAGATTATGAAACTGAGATCTAGTGTGGTTGAACGTGGGGCACTCTACGAGGAAGTGATTTTCATTCTCGATGTTCATATTCTCACAAAGATGTCAGATCCTTTCCATCCATGGTGTTTTAGGCACTGCCCAACAACCCATTTCACTATGAAGCTCATGAGAGTTCATTCTAATCTTGGTTATATTAATATTCTTCTTTGAGCTAGTTAAAACAGAGAGATACTTTTGATCTTCTTAGGTGGGGTTGATGACCTCCTTGTAATATCTTAGTTTTATTATCGCTGCTAAATCTTTCTCACACCACACTTTTCTTTGAACGTAGAAGTAACAATATTTTTAATGTTATTAATGTTTTGCAATGCAACATTCTCGTCGATCTCCCAATGGTTTAACCAGGCCCTAGTGTCTTTATACCAACCTCTCTTGAGCCTTAGGTGGTTTTGGCTGGAATTTAAAGCTAGCTTAGGAAGTCTATGGTCTCCTATGTTATTGAGTTTTTGCTTGTACAACAGAAGCCTAGTCATAGCTAGGCTCTCGATAGGGGAAAGACCCACTTTTATAAGGAGAATAGGATAGGTGTATTGCTTTTAATTTTGAGGTTATACATTATAAAATGCTTTTGGATTTGCTCAATCTTTCTCTAGGATTCTCTAGAGATGATGCAATCTCAAACCTCACATCCATATAAGATAACATGAGTGACTAAAGTTTCAAAGAGGAGCTTCTATCCCACATTAGGAGGTTTGTCGTTTTACAATTATTTTCAAGACCAAAATAAGCTTTCCACCCCCCATTAATCCTTTTCTCAATGCTATAGTCCAGTTGAGCTTGTGATGAATATCAATTCCTAGGTACTTGTAAGAAGACACTTCCTCCAAGTTACTATTGTCATACATAAAATTAGCATAAGTGTCCTTCTTAGATTTAGTAATCATAACTTTTGTTTTGTCAGCATTAAGTGTCATACCCATGGTAGAGAAAAAATCCTTAATAAGTCTAAGCTGCTTATCAATATCAAATGAGCACCTTGCAAGAAGAACAATATCGTTAGCATAGAGAAGAAGGATGATGACTATCCCAGCTAAGATCATGCCAGTGCAACCTGCTTCCTCTGAACAACCTTCTAGCTTGTCGATGTAAATGCCAAATAGGGTAGGGGAGAGGGGGCAACCTTATTTAACTCCGGTATTACACTTGATATGTTTTGACCACCCCTTATTGCTCTTTAACTTGGCAATTACATTCTTGTATGATCTTATAGCGACGACTCTCAACTCGAAAGGAACCTTTAGCTCTTCTAATTTATTCCATAGGGTGTTTCTAGGAACTATATCAAAAGCCTTTCTAAAGTCCACAAAGCAACAAAAGAGATTGGATTTATCAGTGCAAAATTCCTCCATAATGATCCTAAGCGTAAAGAGGTGGTTCGTTGTTGAGTGTTGCCTTCTAAAACCCGCTTGGCCTTTAGCTTTCTTACCTTTACTTTCAAGCCATATGCTCAACTTCTTTTCCAAAATAATACCATATAACTTGGCTAAGAGATGGCTGATCATAATTGTACAATAATTGGAGGGGTTATTTGTATCCCCACTTTTAAAAATAGGGATAATGAGGCTCTGAGTCCATGGTTTAGGGAACCCTTGCTTGGCTGCTTGATTGAAAAGCTTGTGGAAGTGGGGATGAGGACATGACCTCCAAATTTTAAGATTTCTGCTTGGTAACCTTCAATGTCCTTAGCTTTCCCATTTCCTAGGTGTTTAACCCCAAAATCAATGTCTTCTAATGAGAAAACTTCTTTCGTTATGAGCAGGGTTTCAAAGTTATCCATGACATTTGGAGATTCATAAAGATTTTTAAGATAGGAATTCCAGTCGTGTAAAGCAATTTTATTATTATCTTTAATTTTCCTAGTTAGAATATGCCTCTAGAATTTCTTAGGATCTATCTTAGAGAGATGTAAAATATTCTCTTGTCTTTTACGAATATACTGTCTTTTTTCCTTTTAGTTAGGGCTTTGCATATTTTTATCTTGTCAATTCTAAGAGATTCATCAACAGCTTCCTTAATTGCTCTCTTCACACTTTTACAATCTTTGTCATACCATGGGTTGGTTTTTCTATTTCCTTTATTACTTGAGACTTCAATTGAGAACTTGTTAATAGAATATGAGAGGGTTGTAGTAAAATTTTGATAGAGGTCTTCTATCTTGTCTATACTAGATAAAGGAAAAAGATTAGTTTTTAATTCATTCAGAAAGATATCGTTTTTATTTCTATCAAAGATTAAGTTATTTTGGCTATAAGGATTATCTTCTATGGGATATCTATGCATGACAGTATTGAGAGTTATAAGCAAAGGCCTATGATCAGAGTCAGGCTCGTGGTCGTTTAAGATGTCAAAATTTATTATTTCGTTGTATAAAGGGAGATTGGAAATAACATAGTCTACCACGCTGCTACCAAGACCATGGAGGCAGGTCATCTGGCTAGAATTAGGCCACTTCTTTAGACCGTTGCAATGTATGAGATCCTCAGCACTACAGAATTTGATTAGCTCTGACCCAAACAAATTATCCCCGAGGTATTTAGAGCTCCTTTTGTACTGGCTAGCCAAAGTAAGGTCTTCATCTAACCAAAGAGGATTAGGGTTGGAATGATTGCTTAGAATAATATATTGGTTCCTCGAAGTTCGAGCATTAAAGTCACCCATTAAAAGGATATTACCTTCATTCCTTAGGCTAGAAATATCATTCTCTAAACCATTGTAAGGACTATTTTTATCTAGATTTTTTTTCTTATAGAAGTTAGAATTGATGGGGGGAATAACAGATTGCTATGTAGGTCTTTTTATCATTAATGTCAGTAATCTCTATCCAACTATATTGGTTGCAAGGGTCATTTTTATAAATCCTAACATTGGGGGAGATGTTCTTCTTAATGTAACAAGCTATACCCCCAATGCCTCTATGGGAGGATCGCTTGTTCCAGGTAGACCATAGTGCAAAGCCATCTATGTTAGGGACCTTAGATTCTTGGTGTTCCCAAGTTTCAACAAGAAATATAATATCAACATCATTCGAGATATCAACATTAAATTTATTTATTTAAATTGTATTTTTATTAATTTCATTTAGTTTAATTTAATTTTTATTTAATATCTGTCTAATTAATTTTTGTAATTATTCTAATAAGAATGATTAATTACAATAAGAATTATAACATATAGTCAGAGTATTTTGTTTTTTGCAAAAAACTAATTTAAGGTTACGATTTCAAATCGTCATTTAATGCAATAATTTCTATAAGTTATAATGATACTATAACAACCAACTTAATGCAAGTCAAACAAGATAATTCAAGGGAATAATTTTCGATCATGAGAACATGAGAGCAGGCACAAGAAAAAACTAATAGAAGGAACCAAGAATTAACTAGGGTCAAATTGGTGACAACAATTTCCATTGACAGAAATACAACTACCTTGAAGTTTGATGAAATAGTGTCATCCTTGTTGTCGGAGGAGATGAGATGTAAAAATATGGAGAGCTAGAATGGAGATGTCTTGTCTGCACGAGGACAGTCCCAGAATCGAAACAAAAATAAGTCCTCAAGTGAGAGATCTAAATCTAGAGGGAGATATAAATCTCCAGGAAAACTTGTAAAGGTGCATTGGAAATGTGCAAAGGAAGGGCACTACAAAAAGAAATATAGACCTAAAGTTCATGAGAAAGGAAAGGTATCTAATGATGTTCCTTCTGTAGAGACAAAAACCACTTCAGATGAAGGCAAGGATGTGTACTTGTATTCTTATTCAAGTACACATGTATATCATGAGGCATGGTTGATTGAATCAAGTGCATCCTTTCACTTTACTCCCCATAGAGTTTGGTTCTGTGAGTACGAGAAATATGATGGTGGCGATGTCTTCTTACAAGATGACAAAAACGCCAGAATCATCGAAAGCGGAAACATTAAGTTTAAGTTGCAAGGTGGAAGGATTAGAACACTTCATGGTGTTCTACATATTCTTGCATTGGCTAAAAATATGATTTCTGTAAGAAAGATGGATGATGCAGGTGTAAAACGAGTGTTCGAGAAAGATACCTGCAAGATTGTTCAGGGAGCATTGGTATTGATGCAGGGAGTTTGGATTGGAACTCTATACAAGCTTCTAGGTAGCACTGTTATTGATGGGTGCAAAAATTTAGTGGTTCCTGAAAGAGAAGCAGAAAAACTAGTGGTCTCTAGAGAAAACACCATGATATGGCATCAAAGGCTTGGACATATTGGAGAGAAGGGCCTTCGAATATTGTATGGTAATGGTATGGTAGAAGGTATGTATAATTTCTCTCTGGATTTCAATTTCTATGAACATTGTGTATATGGGAAGCAGAATCAAGTGAGTTTCCCGTCTCATGTTAAGAGGGCAAAAGGGATATTAGAGCTTCTGCAAAGTGATGTGTTTGGACCTATGTCGATTCCATCACTATGTAATTTTGTGCACTATGTATCATTCATAGATGACTTCTCAAGGAATACATGGATATATTTCCTCAAAAATAATTATGAAGTCTTTGACAGGTTTAAATAATTTAAGGCTCTGGTGGAAAATTAGACAGAGAAGAAGATCAAGGTGTTTAGGATAGATAATGGTGGAGGGTTTTGCAAGAAGGAATTTGAAGACTTATGTAAGAAGTGTGGTATAGCATGATAGAATACTACTCCATACATACCTCAACAAAATGGTGTTACAGAAAGAATGCACAAGACATTGATGGAAAAGGAAAGAAGCATGCTAAGTGGTGTTGGATTGGGGAAGGAATTTTGGGCAGAGGCAATGGATACTGCATATCACCTATTTAATAGATCCCCTTCATCAGTATTGGATTGTAAGATTCCACACGAGGTATAGAATGGTAAGAAACCCTCTCTTTCACATCTGAGGGTATTTGGATGTGATGCATATGTACATGTTCCAAAGGATAAAAAAGCCAAGTTGGATAGTAAATCTGAAAGGTGCATCTTTATTGGGTATAAGGATGGTTTAAAAGGTTATAAGATTTGGAACTCAGAAACAAGGAAGGTTGTGTACAATCGAGATGTGGTGTTTAGAGAGGTGAAAGATTTTATTAAACATGAATTCCTACCAAAAAAACCTGAGAAGATAGAGTTTGAACTAAAGGAGGAAGAGTCATACTCTACAACATAACAAGAATGAGAAGAGGGAGAGCCACAAACTCCAGCTTTTAGAAGACCAGTTCAAGAAAGAAGGTAACCAGAGAGGTATAGTCCATATGATTTCTATTTAATTTTTCTTTATCTATTATTGGTGATGATCCCATAACTATAGGGATGTAGTGGACTCAAAGGATGGAAAACTATGGAAAGTGTCCATGGTTAATGAAATGGCATATTTAGACAAAAATGAGGCTTAGGATCTGGTGGAGTTGTCCGCTGGAAGGGAACCTATCGGAAGAAAATGGGTGTTTAAGAAGAAGAGGAATGAAGAAGGAAAGGTGGAGAAATACAATGCTCGGTTTGTAGAAAAAGGTTATTCCAAGGGGTTGGGAATTGATTTTGGTGATATATTTTTTCCTATTACCAAGTTAGCTTCTATTAGATTATTTGTATCTGTTAGTACTTTTGATTTTGAGGTAGAACTGATGGATGTGAAGAAAACATTTCTTCACGGGGATCTGGAAGTAGAGGTCTACATGAAGCAACTTGAAGGCTTTGTGGTGAATGGTAAGAAAGAACTAGCATGCAGGTTAAAAATATTCTCTATTTGGGTTATAACAGTCACCAAGGGTATGGTATCATAAATTTGATACATATATATGAGAACTTGGCTTCAATAGAAGCAAAGAAGATCACTGTGTGTATGTTAAATTAATTGGTGACTGTGTTATTGATTTTGATATGAAATGGAGCAAATTAAAAATGTTGTGCTAATTCCCCATTCTGAATAAAACCCAAGATGCTTATAATTTTCTTATCAAGTGCTTAAGGATTCAATATTTTTGCTTAATTAACTGATTCCCATGAGAGTTACTTATGTAAATGTTAGAAACAATTTAACATAAAACATATGCTGAAGAGTAGCAAAATAACAACAAAGAGCATCAAAATACATCACACAACAAGCATATGATAAATGAGTTCACCCCTCCTGGACTACGTCTGCTTGGTCTAGCTTCCAATGGCTTGGGCCTCTCTATTATGCTAAAATTACAGCAAAAGTGTGTTTACAATGCTTAGATGCCTTTGAAACATGTCTCCATGAGTTCAGAATACTCAAAAATGGCTATCTAGCCTCTTTTTTCATCCAAGTTAGATAAGAACTGAAGAAGTTATGACTTCTCCTAGTTCTACCACTATTTGTTCCACAAATTGCTCCAAAACCAACATAATCCCACAAATTCACTCCAAAATCCACTAACTAAGTGAGAGTTTGACCGTGCCACGGGCCATAACCTATCGGCCATATTGAAAATCACAATTGGTGGAGTCCCGCAGTCTTATGGACTATGAACTAGGCGGGCGGTATGTGATTTTGATACAGTGGACCCGTCGGGAGTATTAAACTTAACATATAAATTATCCCATCGAGGAACCCAATCATAAATCATACTCGACACTTTCCATCAGTGGATATCAAAGTCCATTCCTCTGGGGACCCACCGAGATTATCAAACCTAGTCCATAAAATATCACATTCAAGGACCTTTCACAATCGACGGAGTACCAGGGGTAACATAAATATCAATGGTGTTTTTGTGCGATATGTGGTTGTGATTATCGCAAATCGAAACCCAACCTATCGGGGGCCGATTTCCTTAATAACTTCCACCTGCGATATGCGATTGCGATAAGATCACATCACAACCTATCTGCACCGAGGTTGATTCTTAACCTGGGTCCTTTGTTTTTCCCCGATATGCAACATGTGGGATCCAATGGCAACCTACCACTTAGCGCTTCCCCATTCGCTAGGACCTTTGCCATGTCATTAAATCTTGCCACGTGTCCAAGTCAAACTTGAACTTTGACTTTCCCTAACTTTTGCATATGAGCTCGGATTTGGGTGTCATTCACACTATTGGATTCAGAGTGACGAGCTCTTCAATCTAAAGCTGAGTTTGAAAAAATTTGGCACTTTGATTTTTGAGCATAAACTTGAGCACCTGATCAGATTTGGTCTTGTATGTGAATGATATGTTGCTGATTGGAAATGATAAAGAAATTATCCCAGATTTGAAGACCCAATTGTCTTCCAAATTCAACATGAAGGATCTTGGTGCTACAAACTATATTTTGGGCATGGAATTAAACGAGATCGGGAAAAGTGGGAACTTTGGTTAAACCAGAGGACGTATGTCAAGACCATATTCCAAAGGTTTAATATGCAAGATGTTATCTATTAAAATTTCCTAGGCTGAGGAGGAGGTAAGAAAAGGTAACCTCGAACCACTTTTAGTTCAATAGCTAGCCCTACTGAACCAAAGAGGGACCTCTCTAAGGATTTGTCATTGAAAAACTGAAAAGAAATAGGTTTTAGGCTAGATATACAAGTTTTGTTTAAGTTTTTAAGAATTTAGGGTCTTTAGTTTGCTAGACTAGGGATTAAAGCAAGTAATTAGGTCAAGGCCTCAAGTATGGAGTGACAAGTATGAAAAGGAGCTAGATATCAGTGTATTATGGTGAACTTAAAGCGTTGTCAATGTAGTATAGGTCTGAGATTTTAGGAGAACATAATGAGAATGTAAAAGCATGAATTCATTAGTCTTAGAAGAAACACATAAGCATGATTTCCACATAAACAAAGACTAAATCTAAGAATTTTGTCTATATAACTGAAAAGAAAACCATAGGAAGAAGATAAAGCATGGAAAGAGATATCATTTCATCAATTAGAAGCTGATCTGAAATGAAACTAACACCATAGACTCACTGAACAAGTATTCCTGAAATATAGTTACAACTGCTCCTGTATTAGCTATAAGAAAACGTAAGGTATCAGAGTCCAACCCTTCTCACTAAATGAAAAAACATACATATTAAATCAAAACAACCATCTCCCACCTTCAGTGGTTGAATCCTTAGGTGGTGGAACAGTTAGCAAGAACCTCTCAACAAACTAGAGGAAGTAAGAAGGTCAAACACAAATCTTCTTTTAGACTTCAAATTGAGTTTTTCTACTTTTATGACGCTTTAATTAAACACTAAAACAGCTTAGCATGCCTATTAACTCCATAATTACATCATAAAGTCATTAAGATAACTACATTACATCATTAAAACCAAATATGGTGAAATTTGCAGTGAAAAAGTTTGCTAGAGGAAAATAAAATAGTGCAATTTTTGCATAAGCTTAGTGCCAACTTGCACGCAGTTTTTTGGAGGTCTTTTGGAGGTCAAACCTGAAAAGTAAGAGAATGGTCAATTGGAATTTTGAGTCTAGTTTCCATATCAACTCGAATTTTTTAAACTGGAGCACTTGAAGGCCTTCAAAAATCCATTCTCCTGAGGTGGCTCTATATGTGTAGTGCATGTTCCAGAATGGTGGCAGAACGTGTGTTTTTCACCCCTTTTTGGCTTTTCCTCTTCACTAGTTTGTTGACCTACTTCCAAAAGTAGATTTCTAACATCCCTAGGGAAAATGGTATCCAGTAATATATATTTTCATCATTTGGAGCCCTGAGATGAAAGCGTAGTGTAAAGGCACTACGCTTATAGAAATTTCTATGGTTTTTAAACAGTAAAAAAATGACCAAAATTTTCTCCAAATTTCCTCAAAATTGCTGAGTAGGGATAAAATAAGATATGTTATGCCATGAACGACACCTCAGCAAGTAAATCAAGGCTATCTTTGTCTTTTTTTGACCAATTAAGTTTTCCTTGAGCTTGTTCTTCAACTGCTTGATCCTGACTTGAGATATCTTGTTCTTGGTGTAGCAATGCATAGCCATATGCCTCTGCAAGTTGTTGTTCCTGTTTTCCTTCTTGAGGAGCTGCTCCATGTGTCCATTTACCTTATCAAGCCAATAAACCCTATCCTCATTGATATTTCTAGTGATTAGGTCGTTGGGTTAATGGGGCCTAACCCAGGTTCAGAGTGTTTTAGCTAAACAAATCCTGAAACTACTGGCCCTTTCGGCAACATCCCGCAGAGCGCGGTGATCTGGATTTAAATAGGAACACAACAAATTATGGAGATAGCCCTAAACACAAAGATGCAGCAGAAATGATACTTCATTTCATTAATGTGAAATACTGAAATATGCTTACAAACAACAATTTAAATAAACTAGCAAGGGCAATGGTAGCTTATCTCTGAGAAGAGATGTGGCGGCTACATGCCTCTGAACTATCTTACAATGAGGCTCAAAGGCCTATGTATTGTTGAGAATCAATGGAAAACCCTACACATCTAAAAACGTAACCCTAGAAGATGAAACACCAAACTGTGGGCCCCTTTTGGGTAAATTGGTACATCAACTTCCCGGGGTCGTAACTTTGGCATACGATCTCCCTTTGACGCGCATAGTATCTCGTTAGAAAGATATATCTGAGAACTACAACTTTAGGAAGAGCAACATTTGGTCCACAAATCTATGTTGCTCCCAGTTTTCCCAAAAATGTCATTTAGGGCCTCAAAAAGGCTTCGGAAGTTCAGGACCCGGAAAACTGGTAAAAATAGTAAACTGTGTTACAATTAAGGAAACTAAAAAGATGAAAGAAACAATGGTGGGGCTCCAAGTGGACTTGATAGGTGGCTACCAATATCCACCTAGATCATTCCTCCCCCTTCAGAAAGCAATGGTCCCCATTGCATGGAGTTCCTCCATGAGATGAGGAAACTTCTGTTGAACTTGGTCCATGGTGAGCCACTTGCCCTAGTGAAGGAGTTGGCTTGCTTTGACAACTCAATTCAATTGGATATTCTATTGGCGAGTGTGCTTGATATGTGTGTCCATGATCCGATCGGTTTTAGCTTGTTCAATGCAATCCGGATTTAACTCTGTGGGTGTGAGTTGTTCTACAATGTCGGATGTGTCTAGTAATGGTGAAAAGTATGGCCGAAGGCGGTCCACATTCAACACTGGGTGTAGGCCAAGGAATGGGGCAATGCTAAGCACAAATGCATTGTCTCCCACAACTTTTGTAATGGTGTAAGGACCATATTAGAGTGGTCTGAGTTTCCAATAGGCTCCGGTAAGGCGTTCCTTTTGCAAATGCAACTAGACTTTGTCGGCCCACCTAAAACTTGTGTGGCACCCGATGTTGATCATTTCACTGCTTGTACTTGGCATTTGATTTCTCCAGAATGTCATGGACCTACTGGTGAATATGTTGGATGTGCTCAATGAAGCTATTTTCCTTATTTGTTTTGGATTGGACATGAGCTGAATCTGTGTGAGTAGCTACAAATGACATGGACACATCAATGGGACATATGGCTGGAATCCCAAGCCCACCTGAAAAGGGATGTGGCTAGTCGAGCTGTGGAGAGTCTGGTCGTAGCTGTACTAAACATAGGGGAGGCTCTCATCCCATGTGCGTGGATGCTTTGAGTTGTACATGCACAGAATGTGTATGATCATCTTGTTGACAACCTCTTTTTGGCCATGAGTTTGAGGATGGAAGGCTATGGACTTGGTGAGTTTGGTGTCGAGCATCGACCAGAGACTGGACCAAAATGTACTAGGGAACCTGCTATCCCGATCAGAGATGATAGACTGTGGGATCCCAAAGTGTACCCACACTCGTTCAAAGAAGAGTTTAGCAGTGGCTTCTGCTGTGATATTCTTCTTGCAAGCAGCCATAATGGCCATCTTCGAGAACCTATCGACGACCACAAAAACACAGTCTTTTCTATGCTTAGTAGAAGGGAGGCCTGACATGTAATCCATGGATATGGATTCCCAAGGTCGACTAAGGGTAGGCAATGGGGTATAGAGGCCTTGCTTCTTGATGGTCGGTTTGGCAATGATGCAGGCAGTGCATGATCTGATGTACTTCCCAACATCCTGTTGAAGATTCGGCCAATACAAATGCCTCTGCAGTACTGCCACCGTTTTCTCGACCCTGAAATGTCCAACAAATTGACTGTAGTGTGCCTACCAAATCATCTTGGCACGCTCACTTGAAGGAAAACAAAGGTGACCCCGGTGGCATAACAGGGCATCCTGGAGGTGAAAATCTGGAACATGCTGGCCCTCCAAGAGTGTCTGGTATGTGTGGCCAAATTCTGGGTCACTTTTGTAGAGAAATGACCAATCAGAAGTCTCGTGTCCATAAGAGTTGAGCACAGTGGTTAACACCATGATCGGTGGTCGACTAAGGCAATCTGTAACATTATTGGTGCTACCTTTCTTATACTTGATATTCAAATGGAACTGTTGCAGGTATGTGGACCACTTCTGATGGTGATCATTCTACAATTTCCCTTGGGTCTGTATGAACTGTAGGGGTCGGTGGTCTGTGTGGATGACCGTTTCCTTCCCCAAAATGTAATGCTTCCATTGTCGGTAAGCCTGCATAATGAAATACATCTCTTTTTCATAAGTGGGATACTTCCAGACTGTGTCTGAAAGTGTCTAACTGTGATATGCCACTGGATGCCTATGTTGAGTAAGGACTACCCCAATAACATAGTCAAAGGCATCTGTCTCGACCTCAAATGGTTGTTGCAAGTCTGGAAATGCGAGAACTGGTTCCGTGCATAGGCAATCTTTCAACACCATATCAGATTTATAACATTCTTGGGTTAGATCTACAACATCGGTGGTCTGTGTGGATGACCGTTTCCTTCCCCAAAATGTAATGCTTCCATTGTCGGCAAGCCTGCATAATGAAATACATCTCTTTGTCATAAGTGGGATACTTCTAGACAGTGTCTGAAAGTGTCTAACTGTGATATGCCACTGGATGCCTATGTTGAGTAAGGACTGCCCCAATAATAATGGGATGGGCCATAGTACTAAATAAGGTGGTTAACCCATATCATGTAAGGGACCACAAGTAGTTAGTAATAATGTAATGGGCCCATGGTATTAGTCGATAGTATGAGGGAACCATGGTAATGATCCATGGTATTGCATGTATGAGGCCTATATAGAGGCTAGAGACTCCATGTCAAGAAATATAGTCAAGGATTATTGTATGTACAAACATATGGCTTGTGGAGTGTTCTCCTTCCTTAAGGAGTGAATGTATGGTGTTGCCCTACCTTAAGGGTTTGATCAATAAAGAATCATTTCTATCTTATTTCTTGGGTTTATTTCTATTGTCTTATATTTCCATATCAGATTTATAACATTCTTGGGTTAGATATACAACAAGTGGTATCAGAGCTACAACAAGTGGTATCAGATCTATAACAAGTGGTATCAGAGCACTTTCTTGGGCAAAAAAGTGGAGATTTTTTTTTACTTTTTGCAGGATTTCAGGAGCGTCGAGTTTTCAGATCAGATCTGTATGTTTTGGTGCAATATCTACAAAATCTAATTGTAGATCTGGTTTCTATGTGAAAAAATGCTCGATTTAAAAAAAAAAATTGGCTGAATCGGAGTCCGGATGAAGGAGATATTGCTGATTTAAAAATTAGTGGGGTTGCAGATAATTTTCCAGGGCAGCGAGTTTGCGGTGCAGATCTGGATGTCCTGGTGCAAGCTTTGCAAAATATGATTGCAGATCTGGATTCTATGTGAAAAAATATCCGATTTAAGAAAAAAATCGGTTGAATCGGAGTCCGGATGAAGGAGATATCGCTGATCTAAAAATTAGTGGGGTTGCAGACAATTTTTGAGGGCAGCAAGTTTACGGTGCAAATCTGGATGTCCTGGTGCAAGATCTACAAAATATAATTGTAGATATGGATTCAATGTGAAAAAATAGCCGATTTCAAAAAAAAAATCGGTCGAATCGGAGTCCGGATGAGGGAGATATAACTTATTTAAAATCAGCGCTTTTTGCAGAAATTTTTGTGAGGGCGGAAGAGTTGCAGCACAGATTTGGAATTCCAGTGCCTGGATCAAGATTTCTATCACATGGGTAGATGCAGGATGATTGTTCCATTTCTAAAAATAGGTCATAATAAGGATTCTGAGCAATATTGACGGAATTGTGACCATTTCAAATTTTCGCCAATTTTATGGTGATGGCATACCTAGATCAAAAATTGAAGGACTTGTATAAATTTGATGGCTCTCATCCAGCCAAATGGCTAGTACAAATGGAGAAATATTTCAAATTGGATTACGTCTATGATAATGACGCTCAACTTATGATGGGAAGCATGTACTTGGACAATGAAACACGACAATGGTGGTAAGGACATCAACGTGGCTATGGAAAGTTCTTGACTTGGGACAAATTCAAAAAAGCTCTTATGGACCACTTTGACCGTAAAATTCTTGTGGATAAGCTCACACAGACAGACACACAGCCTAGCAAAGATTTTATTTTTACAGGAAAGAAGGAAACCAAGGAACCTAAAGGGTTATTTTCTGCTGGTATCTTCTTATTACAGATTCATGGATAGATTCAAAAAGAGAAGATCATTGTTTCTATAAGTCCTAGTTGCAAGCATAATTTCATCAATGTTAATTTGGAAAAAAATTGCAAGTTCCCACAAAACACATTGAAAACACACAGGTGGATGATGAGGATGTCCAAGTGTACAAGGATTTGAAGATTTCTATGGATAAGTATGTGTTGCATGGTGATTTTTATACTTTAGAGACAGATAATTTGGATGTTGTTTTGGGATACCCGTGGATGGAATCAGTGGGTACTATAAATATTAATGTGCAGAAGAAATTCCTGAAGCTCTGGTATAAAAAGAAGAAAATTACATTACAGGATATTTCCATCAATAAACAGGTAGAGTCCACGGAGGTTGACGTAGAAGATGTTCCAGGGACTGACATATCAGATGATGAGCAGTTGATGGTCGACAATCAAACACAAACAGAGGCTGAAGTCGAAAAGGTAACAGGTGCTGACACATCTGATGAGGGTTTAGTGGTTGAAGTCATATTGGAAAAGAAGACACCACAACAGGCACCACAGCAGGGTGAATTAAAGAAAAAGACACCGTGGGTTAAAACTTCAACATATCATCACCCACATCACCCCACAAGAAAAAAACCATCAAGATGGCAACCAATTAGCCACATGGACAACAACCCCCGCAGGACAGATAGAGAGGAGCGAAGATCCACCTACTACACATATACACAGAAGAGCTACCATAGTCAACTTCCATCTCAAGCGAGCGAGGCACCAGCGAGACTGAGGGTTCACCTTTCTCTTGGATGGCTAGATGCACGTGCATGGTACCAGTGGACTACTCTTTTGAGTAGACCTTATTATTTGTGTTCTTCCCATGTTTCAGGGACGAAACATGCTTAGGGGGGTGGAATGTTATATACCTAGGGGGGATAATATGGGGTACCAAGGGAGGCACCCAGGTAATAATGTAATAATGGGATGGGCCATAGTAATAAATAAGGTGGTTAACCCATGTCATGTAAGGGACCACAAGTAGTTAATAATAATGTAATGGGCCCATGGTATTATTGATGGTATGAGTAAACCATGGTAATGATCCATGGTATTGTATGTATGAGGCCTATATAGAGGCTAGAGACTCCATGTCAAGAAATATAGCCAAGGATTATTGTATGTACAAGCATATGGCTTGTGGAGTGTTCTCCTTTCTTAAGGAGTGAATGTATGGTGTTGCCCTACCTTAAGGGTTTGATCAATAAAGAATCATTTCTATATTATTTCTTGGGTTTATTTCTATTGTCTTGTATTTCCATATCAGATCTATAACATTCTTGGGTTAGATCTACAACATCGGTGGTCTGTGTGGATGACCGTTTCCTTCCCCAAAATGTAATGCTTCCATTGTCGGCAAGCCTGCATAATGAAATACATCTCTTTGTCATAAGTGGGATACTTCCAGACTGTGTCTGAAAGTGTCTAACTGTGATATGCCACTAGATGCCTATGTTGAGTAAGGACTGCCCCAATAACATAGTCAAAGGCATCTGTATTGACCTCAAATGGTTGTTTCAAGTATGGAAATGCGAGAACTGGTTCCGTGCATAGGCAATCTTTCAACACCATGAATGCCTTCTGTTGAGATTCGGACCAAAAGAATTTTGCTTTTGCTCCTCCCTTGGTGACTTGACTCAAGGGCCAAGTGATATAAGAAAATCCCAACACGAACTTGCGGTAGAAGTTGGCAAGACATAGAAAGCTACGGAGCTCTGTCAGAGTGGTTGGAGATGGCCAATCTCGAATGACTTGGATCTTGGATGGATCCACATGCACCCCCTGTTCATCAATAATGTATCCCAGATACTGAACCTGGGTCATGCCAAAAGTGCATTTATCCAAATTGGCACATAAATTGTGTTGTCGCAGTGTTTGGAGACCCTGTCCGATGTGGTGGAGGTGCGCTTCCCAACTTTGGCTGAAGATCAGGATGTCATCCAAGTATACCACTACAAATGAGTTTGTGAATGGCTGAAAGATGTCATCCATTAGCCTCATGAAGGTTGCATGAGCATTCGTCAATCTGAAAGGCATAACCAACCATTCGAAAAGGCCCTCCTTGGCTTTGAAGGAAGTCTTCCATACATCGAAGGGTTCGATTGGCACTTGGTGATATCCTGACTTCAAATCGATCTTGCTGAAATATTTTCCCCCCTTTAGTTGGTCCAAGAGGTCATAAATCCGTGGGATCGGGTACCTATTATGGACAATGATCTTATTTAGCTCCCGATAGTCAATATAGAGTCTCCAAGTCCCATCCTTCTTCTGTACCAACACGATCAGACTCCCACGACGTGATGAACTTGGATGGATGTGACCTTTCTATAGCAACTCCTAAATCTGCCTCTTGATTTCATCATTCTCCAGAACAGAGCACTGATAGATTGTTCCATTGGGCAACGGTGCACCTGGGGTCAGATCAATGGAGTGCTTGACCTGACAGTGCAGAGGTACCCCTGCAGGGGAGGTGAAGATGTCCTCGTACTCCTCCACGACCTTGTCCATCTGTAGTTGTCGAGCGGAGGGGCCCTGTCTAGAGGTCGTGGCCACTATCTTCTTCTTTCCTTAAGGGTGTATCATCAAGAAAACAAATTTCTTGATTTTGGAAATGAGCTTACTGCATTGTTTTGTAGTAATCAAAGAGATGGCAGTAGGCGGTGCTACCTCTGATATCCTTTACAACTTATTTCCCAAAGTAACAATAACAGCACGAGGCCTTGATTCATACACAACATGTTGCTTCCACAAGTATGGTTATCCTAATAATACATCACAAACTTCAAGGGGATAAATGTCACACAATACCTCATTCGTGAAGGGCTTGATGTTGTATGAAAGGCGACACTATTGGCTCACGCGAAGATCCCTTCCTTGGTGAAGCCACCCGATGGTGTACGGTTGTGGATATGCTATGGTCGGTAAGCGCAACTGCTTCATGACCTCGGCCGAAATGAGGTTCATTTGGCTCCCACTGTCGACAATGAACTGTAGCGGGGAGCCCTTTATCCACATCTGGGAGTGGAAGATACGCTCCTCTTCCTCTGGATCTTTGGGTTCCTCCTTCTGGATCTTCATGGTGGCAATGGTGGCGTTGGGCTTCACATCCATAATCTACTTCCCTTTGTCATTCCCCTTGTCGAGTTTTTACTCAGAGTTAGAACATGCATCTAATTCTGAAACCTTTAGCTCGGCCACCAGTGATTGCTTGGCCCAACACTCACTTGTGTTGTGAGTGGAGCTTCTATGGAACTCACACCACTTTCCAGTGTCCTTTTTCGGCTTCACGACACTGTTCTTTGCTTGTAGATTTGGCGAGTTGTCTTGGGCCACCCTGCCTTGGCTTTGTCCTTTGTTTTGCAGTTTGGGGGCACCTTTCCCTTGCTTCAGATTCGCAGATCCAAAGTCTCGCTTCTTCTGTTTAAACTTTTGCTCAACCTTGACGGCATATCGGTATGCCATGCCGAGCAAGGGGATGTTTAGGAATTCTATATCTTCCTGGATGTACATGTGCAGGCAGCCACGGTATTTGAGCACCAAATGCTACTCTGAATCCTTGATACCAACTTTGTGCGAAGGGTATGGAAAATATTGGTAAACTCTTGCACATCTTGGTCCCTTCCCTGCTGTAGCATGGTCCACTTTATGTATTGATACTCATAGCTCCCGATAGGGTAGTACTTCTCTTTGATGGCATCTCGGAATGAATCCCAAGTGGGTGCAGCTGAAAATAGTGAGCCTGTACTTTCATCCATATGCTCGCAGTAGGTTCCCACCAGTCCTTGATGTGGGGAGTTGCTTTGAGAAGAGTGAAAATAATCTTTTCCTGACTTGAAAATTCATGAATAGAAAAATGCCCATCTAGTAGATTTAACGATTTATCTACAACATTTGCGTCTATTTGACCCTTGAAGATGGGGATTTCAAAATTAACTTGTACCTTAAAGGGCGTGGCATTTCCAGAGTAGCTGCTGGAAGCCGATGCATCGCCTCTGGGTAGCTACTGAAGGATCTATGGAAAACTATCCATCATCGCGTTCCTTTGTCAACTCGAGGCTTCTTTGAGCAAGATTTGATAGGATCTCAGCCTCCTCGTCTTTTCTTCATCCACCATGAAAGGCCATCGGAATTTGCAAGGCTGGTCTTGCAAAGGTGTACCAGTTCAAGCCCTAAACTATTATACCCCGCCTCATTGGCGAATGCAAAGAAAAAACAGAGAAAAAGTAGACCGCTCTGATACAACTAATCCGGATTTAAACAAAATGTAAAAAATACGGAGATAACATAAACACAAAAATGCAACAAAAATAATACTTCATTTCATTATTGTAAAATACTGAAATATGCTTACAAACAACAATGGAAATAAACCAGCTAGGGTGATGGTAGCTTATCTCTGAGAAGAGATGTGGTGGCTACATGCCTCTGAACTATCTTACAATGAGGTTTGAAGGCCTATTTATTGTTGACAAACAATGGAAAACCTTAAACATCCAAAAACCTAACCCTAGAAGATGAAACGCCAAACTGTGGGCCTCTTTTGGGTAAATTGGTACATCAACTTCCCGGGGTCACAACTTTGGCGTACGATCTCCATTTGACGCGCACATTATCTCGTTAGAATGATCTATCCGAGAACTACAACTTTGGAAAGAACAACATTTAGATTAACAACCCATGTTGCTCCCAGTGTTCCCAAAAAACATCGTTTAGGGCCTCAAAACGGCTTTAGAAGTTCAGGACCTGAAAAACTGCTAAAAATAGTAAGCTGTGTTACAATTAAGAAAATTGAAAAGATGAAAGAAACAATGGTGGGGCTCCAAGTGGACTTGGCA
Source organism: Pinus taeda (assembly GCA_000404065.3). Lineage (NCBI taxonomy): Eukaryota > Viridiplantae > Streptophyta > Pinopsida > Pinales > Pinaceae > Pinus > Pinus taeda. Next base: position 128,255 of record APFE030170754.1, on the reverse strand, counting down.
GGTGGCCACCAATATCCACCTGGATCACGCAGACTGAGGTCTCACCCGAGGTAGTATGGGAGGGTGCTGGAACCAGGTTTCCACACCCTAAGGATGTCTTGATGAGGTTTGGAAAGTTTGCGAACCGTTCCTACACTTTGTGCTACTTCTGTACAGTCATCTGTTTAGTGCAACTACCTTTGCACGGATAGGATGACGGGAGTGAATGTTCTTTAGCCTTTCTATGCTTAGTATTATTATAGATCTTGAATTAAATTAAGTAGGCCCAATGCTTTCAATTATCATTTAACATAAACAGATATGCGCACAATCATAAACCATAAACAGGTGCATAGACCAGAATATAGAAACAGATATGCAATATTCCAAAACCAATTTATCTTTACAATCGACTTCCTACCTTGTGCACTTAGCTGCAGGGGTCCGCACACACAGCTGCAGACTCTACTAGGCCTCTACGCATATAGCTGCAGAGCCTCTTCTACGACTACGACCCGTGACTCAAACTTACAGACTTAGATCGAATATTACTTCCAAAAACCCATACACTTCCGATCTCAACAAAAACTACTTTCTACACTTGGAGCCTCGCTCTATTTATACATTTCCATGGTCCGTGGACCATGGGTAGGCTGACACATTCTAGATTAAATTAGAATATTTTAGGGCGAATTACCCTTTGACTTGACTCATTACAACTCATGCTCCATGCACTCCGCGGAAGCTTTACAATACCAATATCTAAAATTGTGGGCTTTAAGCCCCAAAACTATTATGCGGGGGATCCGCTACCCAACAAGCTGCCAACACAAACATTGTGACTCATCCCGAGTCACTTGGCTGGTGTGGTGATCTTTGTGCGAAGTTCATCCAGCAATCTCTATGCTTCACTTACGTCCACAACACATTCTTCCGCTGTTTGTTGTATCAATTGTGCGCAACTCTCCGATGCATCGTTGTCAGAGGCGCCCTCTTGCCTTTTCGCATATGTGTCCTTCATTTGGGCCAGCTTCTCCTCAATCGTGGCGGTGACTGTGAACGCTTATTCGAGCCAAGGTTGGATGCATTCTTTAAGCCCTACTGCTTTCTGTTGTGCGGCGTCCACCTGTTCTTTAAGAGCCTAGGCCTCCCTCATCTTGGCTAGTCGTTGGGTAAGGACGACCATCTGCACGGTCCCCTAAACATTGTCATAGGCTTGCTCTAATTTCCGTGTTTCTATTTCTAACTGCTGTAGTGTTGGGTCCTCCTATAATGAAGTGAGGGTGACGAGTGACTGGTCCAACAACCCTGTGCATTCCTAGACAACATGCTCTATTTCTTCCAACCCTGATTGAATTGCGCGGTGGCACTACTCTCTAACTTCCAGAGGCATAGAGGACAACACCTTCATTTGCAGTTCCGTGATCTGCAGGTTTAGCTCCTACTGAGCCTTCACGGCCTCCTCCTGGGTCCAGTGGACTCCTGTTGCCAGTTGATAATTTTTTTCCTTGGTGGGGAGTGCCGCTGGCATGGCCAACTTTGGGATGCTACTACAGGCCTCTTCCACTGCCTATTCTAATCCCTGGTTTTAGGTGACCATGTTGTTGCACTGCAGGCTGAGCTGTTCTGACTTGTCCTTCTACTCACTTAAGATTTGGAGAGCGCAACCCTCCTTGGTGCGAAGCTCTGCAGTTACCCCATCGTGCAACTGGTATAGGGTTTCTCTGGGAGGGCAGACAAATTCAATCCCCAGCCCCTCATGTCTCCTTCGGCTTCTGTGAAGACAACACCTTCTGGTAACACCAAAGTGTTCATTTTGCGGGCATGCAGCATCTGCTCAGCTTCAGCTATACCTTCCGCAAGGTGCGGTGTCATCTCTCATGGCAGTCACACCTGTAATGCCTACAACTGCGCTCTCAGCGCCTCCAACACAGTGGTCTGCTCTGTCATCAACTCCTTTAGAGCATCCTTAGTGACTTCACGAACTAGTTCGCTACTGTTAATGACGTTTCCCTTCGCAGTCTTCGTTGCCTTTATCTTTTTGCGCATGGGTGGTTTCTCCTGGACGCATAGCCTCTTGAGTTGGGTCAATTTTGTTGTAAGGTCTATGCATTCTGATGTCTCCTCCTCCCCCTGTATGTCCTGCTCCATGGAAATTTCATGACCTTCATTGGTTTCCTCAATGGGTGCGGCTGTGGTTCGTACCATATGCTCTATTGCTGTTGCCTCAACCATCTTCCTATGCGTGGCCGCATCTTGTTCCTTACGCTTTCTCTCTGCCAGCTTCACGATGCGCACCTTGGTCTCCCTCTTCCTCTGCTGTGCTGCGATATTTTCCAATTTCGCTAAGTTTGGGGCGCGCCACTTCGGGACCATGATGCCATGACTTCGAAGATCGCATCATCTGTCACAATGAATGGCATTTTTACCCATTCTCGGGTTGGATCCTTGCGCGCTCGGATACACAAGTTATGCATATTTGCTTTGAATTTTGCTGCGCTTTGTAAACTATTATATACTGTCGGGGACAAGCGCAGCCTGTGGTGGATCCATGTTCATAAACTCACCTCTATGAATGCCCAAAGCACTTTTATCTCTCGAATCCATGCCGCGTCTTTCGTTGCCCAGAGCGAGGTGTACCTCACGGCCTCGGGTAGGTTCCTGTCAATGGTGGAAAACTGGCTGGCCGCCGGTAGCTCCTCGGCAACCAGCAGGATGGATAATAGCAACCACGCATAGTGGAAGGTCTTGCCCTAGTCCCGGGCTTCCCTGCAATTCGTAAAAAATTCCTCACAGAGACCCCTTCTACACACTGCTTCGCCAATGCAATTATAGATGTTGACACTTCGTCTGCGCGACATTTCCTCATGAGCTTGCCGACCAGCAGCTAGGTGGCGATGTGCACCCCTTGGTCCTTGATGCTTGCTATTACATACCCTCACTTCCTCTTCTCTAGCTTATATTTGGCCTTCATAGCTTCTGCGAAGCCCAAGTCATTTCTCTTTCCTGCGATGTCTACATGATTGCTTCCTTTAATAGGCAATCGTGATATTTGATGAATTAAGTTGGCTGTGATGGGAATTGGATCCTCCAGCCAAAAATACCCATCATGTACTAGACATAGTAGCTGCCGGATTACAAAAATTGTGATGGGTGCGTGGTGGTAGTGGGGTATCCATAGCAGATGGAGTAACCCAACCATCTCCACACCACGCAACCATTTTTGTTGCAGTAATTTCTCCACAGCCAACTGTGGGAATTTCTCATTATTCGTAAGGTCCCAGTCTTTAAATTTGATATTCGGTACCTATCCCAGTAGGAGACCTTCAAATTTTATCTCATCCAGAAGAAGCGGGGTCTGGAGCGCACTCTTTGTGGCCTCTAGTTCCTTCGGTATTTTGGTTGTCCCTTTCCATGGGGGAATGTATGGGGGTAACTCTATCACTGACAGTGCTCGGGAGACATTCTCTACCTCATCATCCCGTGCCTCAATTTGGGCTATTAGGGCTTGAAAATCTTCCTCCTACTCCTTTGTTTCAGCGGTGACAACTTTGCCCATATCTGTCATTGACAATTTACTAACTCTTAGGTTGCGTGGTGATACCCGGACTGGCCCCATTGGTTGTTTTTTTTTATTTTTTTTATTTTTTTTTTCTGTGGTCGCGACGTACATGGGGATGGTAACTGTTGAATGCGTTGCCTTATCAAACTGACCACACTCCTCGCAAAAACCCATGCGCACTCTTCCTCGCTCACTCGCGAGGGTGAAATTAAAGGATTGTTTCCTAACCCTTCGATACCTTTGTAGACCTTTCCACTCCGCATCGTTTCACTCATTAATGTATTCACATCACCCATTTTTCACATAACATCATCTTAATCCAGGTATTCAAATATTTGATGTACTTACCTTGCGATCCCTTGAGAAAACGTCTTTCTGCTTCGCTGTAGCTTATAGTCGTGTCTATCACAAACTTAGTGATAAACCCTCCTATTATTCGATCCTGCCAATGGTCTATGACCCACACCATCTTATCTTTAGATGCCTCTAGCCTGCACACCAACTCTGGAGTCCACACTATCAACTGATCGAGCTTGCACCTTCCCTGGTTGCCTGCTAGCCTTGCGATCCAATCATATAGTTCTGAAGAGAAAGATGCAAAGAAGATCTCATGGATTTCCGTATATATATAGTGATCCAGCCGTCTCTTCTCAGATATCTACGGGGTTTTGTTTTCCTATACCACAAACTCATGAAGCTTCTGATCCAACCAATCTTTAATTTACTTCTTCGTAGGGTTCCAATAATCTTCTCTTTTGGTGGAGAAATCTCTCTTTGCTGCTCAAAAGATCTTTTGACTACTCTAGTCCTAGGTCTACCTAATGCAATTTTTTTTCCTTTACCCTTGAACACTTCCATTTCAACCACTGCTTTTCCCTTTGTATCCTCTTCCTTGAAATTGTTGCTTTCTTGTCTTGAGTCTTTTGGTTGACCTTCAGTTGCATGTTCTCTTGCTTTAGGCATGCTATTAGAGCATTTGTCTCTATCAATTTTCCCTCCAACTTCTTCATTTCATCCTCCTTAACCCTGATGATTTGATCTTTAATTTTTCCCTCATGTTCTTTCTCCCTAGCTGACACAAATATATCCGGATGAGAGAACTCTTCACCCTGTGAGGAAACTCCTTCTTTACCTGTTGTAGGGTTGGCCCCTTCAACCATCTCTTGAGAAAACACAAACCTATCACCTCTAGAATAAGTTTGAGGCCCTTCTTCCCTGTCTTTCCTTTTGGTTGATCTACTTGAAGAAGAAATCTCTTGTTGCATGGGTGAGCCTATAGGTGTTGTTTTATCATTAGAGCTAGTTGAAGAAGATGGAGGAAAAGATGAACTAGCAAAATGGTCCCAAGACATATTTGCTTGTGATAATTGATGACAAACAAGCACTTTCACTAGGCCATGATGAGACAAACTAGAGTAGTGTTTCTCCCCTTGCATTTGTACCTTCTCTTCCATTTTGATTAGACTTTTGTACAAGAAATAAGACAAGTTGATTTGTTGTACATTGGTGAAATGCATCAGAAGTTTCATGTGGTACTTATAAATCCTTGAAAACTTGCCTTCACATGTGAAATACCTCATGATCATTTTCATGAGAGGTGTGTATTTATCCAACAAATGTCTGAATGGAAAAATATAAGTTGGAGCTTCCTGGTACTGTGTTTTTAGGTACATTTTATAGTTTTGAAGGTCAAGTTCTTCCCTCGTGAACCAGTTCTCTCCAATGTCTGGAATCCATGTAGCTGTGGAAACAAGTTGGATTGACATAGTGATTTGGAACCCTACTACGGTACCTTTATCATCTTTAAGCTTCGTGGCAAAGGCACTAGTCAATTGGTCATGATATTTCAGTTCTTCAACCTTTTGACAAAATTTAAGGTAGCCAGCATCTTCAAAAGATTTCATGACAAAGGGAGAGGAAAAAAATTCATGGGTTGATGTAGGTTCATATCTAATGACATGTCCTCCTCTATGCTTCTTCTGTTCTGAAGTTTCAGAATCCATCTTATCCCTTAGCTCTTAGGATAACAAATTAGGGTTTTACTATGTGAAAACAAGGGATTTTCAAGGGCTGTGAGGGTGTTTAGGGAAAATGAGGGGTATGGAGATGTGAGAAAATTTGGGGAAGTAGAGGGGGAGTTTAGGAAGCTAGGGAAACCAGAATTACCGAATTTGGGTAAGTGGAAGGCTTCCAAAACACTAAAACACAGTCCTAGAGTGAAAAAGAGTGCAATTTTGCTAGGGTTTGGGTAGAAATGATGTAATTTGGGAATGGGATTGATGGGAGGTGTATAGGTAAGTGTATTTAAGGTATATTATGGTGTGGGATCATAATGGTGCGAGTTTTATCAACAATTTTGACAAGAAAAGAGTGAAACTCTTGCAAACTGCCTTCAAAAACCCTCAGAAATAGAGTTGGGATACATGAGCTTAATTAATGGAAACAAAAAGAGTATGAACCCTAGGGTATAATCACCAACCTGTTTCAAATGCAGAGGAGTGTCACCATGAAGGAGAAAGCAATTGTAGAGGGCCCACACCTTGGAGAAACGATGGAGCTGCAACCTAGTATATGCATAGCAGAGATAGGGTCATTTGCGTAGCACAGTTCCAGAAATCAGTTTTTGTATGCAACAAACCCTCTTGGCATGAAAAAATTACCTTGATGGAATGAAATGGAGTTTTGGAAAGTGCAATGGGAAAATGAGGAATGAATGAGAGTGAGTGGTGAGCTTTTATAGATGGAGAAAAATGAATTTTCCCTTTGTACAATAATAGTGGACCCACCAAACAATTTACACTTGGACTTGACACTTTATTTTTATGATTTTATGATGATATTTCATTTGAGAGAATGAAATAAAAACATAACCTTCAAACCTTAGTTAGCAAACCAATCTCCACTATTCCTCCTAACATGGATTTAAATGGTAAAAATACCAATTTTCCATAATTACACCTAGTAACCTAGTGGTGACCTAATGATGACCTAATGATGACTTATTATGTGGATTATGAACCAAATGAATATGGGACTCTACTAATGATGATTTGACTTGACCAAGATAGTGTCCTTTGACCATGAGACTGAAAGGAATAATAGAGATTGACCTTCCTAACTGATAATCAAAATTTATTGAAAAACTTTTTGAAACTAGAGATTTGACCAGAAACCCTAAAAATAACTATGTAAAAGCACATTTGATCGTTGGTGACTGACATGATTGACAGGAACTAACACAAGATAGTAAAATGGTGAAGGTAAATATTCATGTAGGTGTAAATTTATCTGCTGAATAACGTCTTAAGACACAAGAAGAGGAAGAGGACATGTCCCGTGTTCCATAAGCGAGTGTAGTTGGTAGCCTGACGCATGCAATGGTTTGCACCAGACCATACATTACACATGTAGTGGGAGTATTGAGCAGGTTTATGAAGCAGGTATTCAGGTATTTGTGTGGCTCTAGTGATTATGGTTTGTGCTACTAAGGAAGACTAGGATTAGACAGAGTTTTAGAAATTTGTGGCTTTATTGATGCAAAGTAGGTTGGAGATATGGATCAAAGAAGATATACAAGTGGGTATGTATTTAAACTATTTGGAGGAGCAGTGGAGTAAGAGGCAGTATGTAGTGGCACTTTCAACTACAGAGGTTTAGTACATGACAACCACTCATGCAAGCAAGGAAGTAGCTTAGTTGCAGAGATTGTGTTTAAGTATGGGATTGGTGTAGTGAGTTATAAGGATAGACAACGATAGTCAAAGTGAAAATTTCTTGGCTAAGAACCGTACTTATCATTTGAAAACAAAGCACATTGATGTTCAGTATCACTTTATGAGGCATATGGTTGAGGACAAAAAGGTGTTTCTCATAAAGGTGGACACTTTGAAGAACATTGTAGATGCATTGATGAATTTTGTGAGCACTGAGAAGTTTTCTTCGTGTAGAGAAACAATGGGCGTTGAATGCTTGGAACAATGACAAATATCTCTTGTGATCCTCTATCTGGAAAGAAAAAAACAAGTGGGAGAATGTTGGGTATGTGATGCACGTTGCGCCAAGCGCAATGGGGGGTTCATAAGGGGGGAAGCAACCCCCCTTGTTGGGTGGTTTGTAGGGGGGCTACCACCCCCCTACACGGGATATGTTGTAGCGCCCCAATATATATATTTTTTTATATGTGGACCCAAGGATGCAGGCTAGACCCAAAGATGGTGGGTGAACCTACCCATGGTTTTGTGCATGGGTTTTGCACATGGTTTTGGGCATGATGGTTTTTTTCCCATGGTATTTTGTAGATCCGGTCAAGGGAACTACTATTATGTTCTAATCTAGGGTTAATGGATTGGGCTTTATGAATGCTTCAACATGTATATATATGTATTATAATATTGAAAGGAATATAATGAAAAATCAATCTGATAGTGTTAGGATTCCAAGAAACTCTCCTAGGTTATAGCTTGGAGACGCCTAGTAACATATAGATTCAACTTATCATTGCAAATGGATGAGTGGAAGGAATGATGCTTGTCCAAACTAGATAACCACTTCTACTTTGTTTCACTCCAGACATGCGTGAACACCCCCAGATTACAAGGCTTTAGACCACCAACTACTCACAGTTTAGAGATAATGTGAATATGGAGAATACTGACCACACCAGCAGATGCACAAGACCATGTGATGGCTGGCTGCAACCAGTAAAGAAGTCTGCAAATATAATCTACTAATTCACAGATAGGATGACAACTCTTTGACACCAAATGAAGAGAAACCTGAATAACTCATTTAATGATACATACAAGATTTTAACACAGAGATAGGATGACAACTACTCTAATGCTAAATATCAAGAGTTCAAGCATATAGCATATCAGGCATAGCTTGTAAGGGAAGAGAAATGGAAAGTGAGTAATTAACAGCAAAAGAAGCTTGTATTAGTTGAAAATGAAGATGAGACACTGTAAGTGTCAAAATAGTTACAGTCTCCAGAAGTTGAACCTTACATCAAAACATCAACTATCAACCTTGATTACCTTTTGTTTCTGGGTATTTACAGATTTTACATTAAAGGGCACTTGGGCCATTTAGGTATGAAGGGGTCATAATTGACCACCAATTGCATTTAACTACCTGATGGAGTCTCTAAGTGCATTTGCTTGTTTCAGTTGATAAATATGATCTTTTCAGGTGCTTTGCTGTCCTCTCAGGCAGCTGGAATGCTCGTATCAATGAAGTTCCATAACTGCTAAATGCGGTTACCTACTCATGCTCTATCCTTTTCCTCCCCAGCCATACTATTTGTTAAATATGGTTTTTGAGGAGCAACTGCAACTGGTACTGGTCAGCTGGTCGCCTTCATCCTTCAGGCACACGAAATGGTCAAGGGATGTGGACTTCATGGCGAGTGGACGATTCGGGAGGGGAAGAAAGATCGACAGTCGGATCGGGAAAATAGATGGCATAGATGGCCTGACGGAAGATATTAGAAGAGGTGAGAGCGGGATGAATGTGGACCATTGGATCTCAGATGGGCAGATCTAACGGTGATCGGGAGGCGAAGGCGTGCGACATTTATTGGGCGAGGATGGAGGGTTAAGAGGTAAGCGATATCGATCAGATCACTTTTGGGCGTTGGGCAGGAAAAAGACGAAGGCACGCGATTCCATTTGGCGCATGACACATGGCAGCAGAGGAAAGAGGAAAACCGCTCTCCATCGCGCGCTAACGTCCCATCAATTTGTGGGCGCGAAATGTGCAACGACCACCCGATCTTGGCAGAGCTGATCGAATGGTGGAGAAACGATTGGGCAAGTTGCTTTATCGAGTGTGATGGGAGCCGTTGAATCAGTGGGTGGAAATCTACGGGTGTGATTAAAGGTGACGATTTCGTAAAGGTGCAAAGTCATATGGGGGAGGTTTTATGGGGTTTTGGCTTTTGCGCTCGGGGCTGGCAACCAAAGGGGGTTTTGTTGGTTTTTTAGAAGAAAAGTAGAGGAAATGGAGGTAATGGAGGATAAGCGGAGTGAGGGAAAGAAGGGAGAATGACCACGACGAGCCTCCTTTAAGCATCACCAAGCAGACCAGGTTCATTTCTGACCTTCGGAAATCATAGATATGTAGCAGAGCTAACAGGTAGTTTTGGTTTTGGGATCTAGGGGAAAATATCCGCGTATATTTGTTTTTTTTTCTTGCCATTGTTTTTTTTCTATTAGAATAATTTGTTTGCAGGGAATTTCTGTACAAGGTTAAAACCTACAGAAGACATGAACCCTTCTTGATGCATGCATGATCCAATCTTGTTGCATGTGGGCGCACTACTAGAAAATAGGAGCCCACTTAACTGCTTTCAACTAACATTTTCATGTGATGATGCCGCTCATGCATGAATCAGTTTTGCATATCTATCACTTTAAATCAACTCATTTAATCATTCTTCTTCCATAATCATTCCAACTGAGTTGGGCGCACAACTTGTAATCAAGGGTCTCTTTGTATAAATTCCTTGTAGATTCAAACTGCTTATGTAATATTCTAAAACAAAAGACATGAATCTACTCTACTCATGAGTAGAAACAATTAATCGATCAAGAAATCACAAAACATGAGACAAGATTCAATCACATATGCTAAAATATTTATTTAAGGGGAAACCTTGCTGCTCAAAACCCCTTCCTACCTGTATATTGAATTAGATTAGAAAAATAGAGAAGATTTACAATGCTCGCTCAAGCCTAGGAAACCTCTACACTAGTACAATCTATCTCAGTACCTCACAAGATGACTTTGGCCAATATTTAGCCAATTTTGTTGCCTGCCAAGATCCTATTTCCTGATAGTAAACTGCCCTTGAACTCCAATCTCAACTCGCTAACTCGAATTTCAAGCATGGATGACTTAATTATGGTTGATTTATCAGTTAACTGGTAGAACACGTGAAGCTACACCCCATTGCTAGACCTCCTACTAGTTCCTCAAATAGTTGGAATGTTTAACTAACATTAACTTAGTTTAACTGAGTTAGACTATTACAACTCAAATTAAACTCAACCTAGGCTCCTAAAATTTAGGAACCACTCTACATGACTGAAGTTAGGCCTATCTTGAAACTGATGAAATTTTTGTGTGACAATCTTGAACCATTCTACTTCTGCATCTGGCTGCAACATGTCCAAAATTATGACATATAAAACATTCAACATTATTTGTCAGAGGAAAGAACCAATTATCCCTTCCATAGTTAGGAGGAAATGGTTTTCTTTGAAGTCTTTCTTTCCTTGGTTGTTGATGGGGTTGACCTCTTATCTCCTTGTTGAGCATTTGAGATTTTGCATTGAAGTTCCTTTCTCATCTTGTGAGCTAGATTCACCTTCAAAAGTTTCGTGAAAACCAAGACGAGTATGAACTTTGATGATTTCATCTAACGTTCCTAATCCTTTAGCAAATCTAAGATTCAAAGTTTTTGTCTTCTCAAGTTATTTACTTAGACTTACTACTTCACATTCTAACACTTCATTGTTCTTGTCCTTTTTAGTGAGTTGATGTGTCACTGTGTCTATGATTGTATCCTTTTCTGCCAAACAGATTTTGAGTTGAGTGATTTCTCTAAGGAAATCTTCCTTTTCTAAGGTATCATTTTCATATGCCATGAGTAGTTTAATATCTTTATCATCTTCATCACTATTATACATGCCATCACTATCTTCATGAGTATAATAACTTCTATTACCTTCTGCAAAAATCTTTCCTTTGTCATGAGGGCATTTAGTAGTGTAATGACCAACTCTTCCACAAGCAAAACATTTGAAGGAAAGCTTACCTTTGTTTCTGGAACCCTGTTGAAGTTTCTTCACAAGGTTTACTTCTTCTTCTTCTTATATATATCCTGATTCTTTGAGATCTCCCTTTTCTTTTCCTTTTGCAGAATCTTTGAAAGCGGCTTCTCTGATTTTTGATGGACCTCCTTTCTTCATTTCAAAGTCAGTTAAAATTCCATGAAGTTGAACAATAGTAATAGATTGTAGATCTTTCTTTTCTTCAATGGCAGATACTTTTGACTCAAGTTTAGAAGATAGATTTCTCAACTATAGTAACCTCATTTATTTCTTCAACCAGATTTCTCATATGATTTACAATCCCATCTGCTTGTAAGAAATAACTAGAAATACTTTCATTACTATGCATATTGAGAGTTTCATACTAGATTCTGAGAGTTTGGAGTTTAGCACAATTTACCTGGGAGTCTCCTTCATAGCTCTGAATGATTTTATCCCATATTTCCTTGGCTGTATTGAATTGCATGACTTTGACGAATTCTGATTCTGATAGACTTCCCAATAAAGTGTTGACGAGTTTGGCATTGATTTCATATTATTTATTTTCCGCTGGATCCATGGGGACTGTTGCTGGATATTGGTATCCACTTTCCACAATTTCCCAAACATCAGTTCCAAGTGACTGAAGATAAGCTCTAGTTCATGTTTTCCAATATACCAAGTTGTTCCCATTGAAGATTGGTGGTCTGATAGATCCCATTCCTTCATGAGTGCTCATCTTGAGAGATCTTCCTTCAAGCAATCAAGCTTCTTCTAAAGGACTTGCTCTAATACCAATTGTTGGAAATAATACTAAGGTGGGGGGGGGGGGGGTGTCCGGCGGGGGGGTTGAATCAGTATTATCAACTCACTAACTTTTTCTTTTCATAATCAAATTTATATACACTACTTCAATGAAGGGAAATCGCGTGTGCATGCAACTGTACTTAAGGCAACTGACATATATCCAGTCAACTTATGATTAAGTTAATTCATCATATGTTGATCTTTAATCAGTGCATAAGTACTTAATTAACCATTTAAATAGTAGTCATGTGCAGTAATAACAAAATAAGCAATAAAACATAAGAAACACACATGAACACTGAGATTTAAGGTGGAAACCCAATGCGGGAGAAAAACCACCTATTGATGTCATATTTGTCTTCTTTTAATATAATAAAAACCTGTTTACAATCTTGTACTAGTTCAGACTCATACCAGTACACAAGCGCCCACATGCAGAAGGCTACAACCTTCTCTCGTTTTCTAGCTTCTAATGGAAGGGAGCGACAACCCCCTAGCTCTTATACTAGTTGATATGTCTACTAGTACGTAGGCGTCGGCCTACCGAAGGCTACGACCTTCTCTCTTCCTCCAGGGACCACATTTCATTAATTTTCAGAATAGATGCTGCTGGTACACAACAACACAATATGTAGGCCATGTTTCATCAAATTTTCATACTGGACCCATCAACAACATTAAAGCTCAATATCAATCACCACTACAATACAACCAATCACTAAAAACCCATCAACACTGAAGCAAATCATAATCAATCAATCTGAACATTGAGAACATTGTCACCAAAACATAGAGCAAAAACCAGAACTCTGCATCAACAACTAGAACCAATTGCAACTTCAAACATCATATCTCATAATGTACACACTACTTCGAAGTGCTGAACCAGTGTGTATACGCGCCTTCACCAAGGCGAGCCAATGTATAGATCTACAAATACTAACTTAAAAATTTCACAGCTATTCCAAACTTCAGTCATACCCAGATCATAACATTTACAGAGTAAAACATGTGTTAGCATTCAGATCTAGCCCATACATTATCAGATCATACAATGATAATTCATTTCAGGTCTTATGAACCTCATCCATCATTAGATCTCATTCATCATCCACCACTTATGTGCATACTTAGTTCAGATCAAACAAAGCACCAGAAACCCATAACATGCATATTTTCTTTTGATATAACTCTTCATAATATATGCATTGCTTGCACACTTAGCCCTTTGATCTTCTCCTCCTTATATACTTATATCCTTTGTCAATACCTCGAACCAAAACCATAGTTATATTGTTGGTATTCTTTGATGGTATCAAGATTCTTTGCTGCACTCATTACCATGGGTCAATGCCATGGTAGGAACCCCTGGTATTCATTATCCTTGATTTTCCATCCCATACGCGTTTTTCCTTCTGTGAAAGTGCATGCATACATATGCGCTCCTTTTGTTCTATGAACCCGCGTGTATACGCTACTTTTACAAGGTGAACCTGTGTATACATCTTAAACTATTCTCTTTATTCAATCTCTGGAGGCTGATCTGTTATCCTTTGATGTTAACCTATTGCACTATGAACTATCATCATATATGTGAGTTTCCATCAAGGACAACACTTGTATCATAATTCCAGCAATAGATTGGTCCATTGGGAAATCACGCACCTAGGGTCAGATCGATGGAGTGTTTGACCTGACAGTGCAGAGGCACCCCTATGAGGGAGGTGAAGATTTCCTCATACTCCTCCATGACTTTGTCCATCTGTTGTTGTCGTGCGGAGGGGCCCGGTCTCAAGGTCATGGCCACCGCCTTCTTCTTTCTCTAAGAGTGTATCATTAGGAAAAAAATCTTGGTTTTGGAAATGAGCTTACTGTATTGTTTTACAGTAACCAAAGAGATGGTAGTAGGTGGTGCTACCTTCGTTATCCTATACAATATTTCCCAAAGTAACAATAACAACATGAGGCCTTGACTCATACATAGCATGTCGCTTCCATAATTATGGTTGGCCTAATAATACATCACAAACATCAAGGAGAGAAACGTCACATAATACCTCATCCGTGAAGGGTTTGATGTTGTATGGAAGGTGGCACTACTAACTCACGTGAAGATTCTGTCCTTGTTGAAGCCACCCAATGGTGTATGGATGTGGGTGTCATGGTCGGTAAGCCTAGCTACTTCACGACCTATGCTTAAATGAGGTTCTTTTGGCTCTCGTTGTCGACAATGAACTGTAGCGGGGAACCCTTTACCCACATCTGGGAGTGGAGGTGGTGCTTCTCTTCCTATGGATCTTCGGGCTCCTCCTTCTGGATATTCGTGGTGGCAACGGTGGCGTTAGGCTCTGCATCGATAATCTGCTTCCCTTTGTCATTCCCCTTTTCGGGTTCTGACTCAAAGTCGGAACATGCATCTAATTCTGAATCATCCAGCTCAACCATTAGTGATTACTTGGCCTGACACTCATGATGTGAGGGGAGCTCTTATGGAACTCAAACCACTTTCCCATGTCCTTCTTCGGCTTCGTGGTGTTTTTCTTTGCTTGCGGATTTGGCAGGTTGTCCATGGCCGCCCCAGGTTGGCTTTGTCCCTCGTTCTGTGGTTTGGGGGTAGCTTTTCCTTGCTTCGGATTTGCAAATCCAAAGTCTTGCTTCTTCTATTTAAAGTTTTGCTCAACCTTGATGGCGTATTGGTATGTCGTGCCGAGCGAGGAGATGTCCAAGAACTCCATCTCCTCCTAGATGTACCTATGTAGGCAGCCATGGTACTTGAGTACCAAATTTTTATCAGAATCCTTGATACCCAACTTTGTGTAAAGGGTATAAAAAACATTGGTAAACTTCGACACATATTGGTCCCTTCCCTCTCGCGGCATTGTCCACTTTATGTATTTGTCCTCATAGTTCCAAATAGAGTAGTACTGATCCTTGATGGCATCCTGAAACGAGTTCCAAGTGGGCGCGGCTGAAAACAGTGAGGTTGTACTTTCATCCTTTTGCTCATAGTAGGTTTCCCACCAGTCCTTGACATGGGGGGCATCTTTGAGAAGAGAAAAAGTGATCTTTTCTCGGCTGGAAAAATCATGAACAAAAAAAAATCATTCTAGCATATTTAACCATTATTCTACAACGTCTACTTCTATTTCGACCTTAAATATGGGACTATCAAAGTTTACCTGTACCTTAAAAGGAGTGGAGCCTCCAGAGTGGTTGTTGGATGTGGATGCACCGTCGGTGGGCAACTGTTGAAGGATCTGGGAATAGTTATCCATCATCCCGTTCCTTTATTTCTGAAGGGCCTCCTCGAGAAATATTTTGATAGGACCTCCTACCCCCTCATCTTTCTTTTCTTCCCCCATGGGCAAACATCAGGGTTTGCGAGGCTAATTTTGCAAAGGTTCAACCAGATTGAGCCCTAACTCCTTATATCATGACTTTGTTGGAGACATGCAAAAAAAATAGAGAAAGAGTAGACCGCTATGATACCACTGGTATGGATTTAAATAGGAACGCAACAAATTACAAATATAACCATAAATACAAATATGAAATAGAAATAACACTTCATTTCATTAATATCAAATACTGAAATATGCTTACAAACAAAATGGAAATAGCAATGGTAGCTTATCTCTCAGAAGAGATGTGGCAACAACATGCCTCTGACCTATGTTACAATGAGGCTCAAAGGCCTATTTATTATTGAGAAACAATGACAAACCCTAAACATCCAAAAACCTAACCCTAGAAGATGAAGTGACAAACTATGGGCCCAGTTTGGGTAAATTGGTACATCAACTTCCTAGGTTTATAACTTTGGCATACGATCTCTTTTTGATGCGCACAATACCTCGTTAGAAATATCTATTTGAGGAATACAAATTTTGAATGACCAACATTGGTTAATGACCTATGTTGGTCCCAGTTTTCCCAAAAAAATGTCATTTAGGGCCTCAAAACAGCTCCGGAAGTTTAGGACTTGAAAAAATGCCAAAAATCGTACATTATGCTACAAATAAGGAAACTGAAAAAATTAAAGAAACAATGGTGAGGGTCCAAGTGGAATAGGCGGGTGGCCACCAATATCCACTTGGATCATCAAGGGGGCCAAATATTTCAGCAATATTGAATTGAAGACTAGTTATCACCAAGTACCGATTGAACCCTTCGATGTATTGAAGATTGCCTTCAAATCCAAGGAGGGTCTTTTCGAATCGATGGTCATGCCTTTCAAGTTGACAAATTCCCCCTGCAACCTTCATGAGGTTGATGGACGAAATCTTGTGACCCTTCACCAACTCATTCATGGTGGTGTATTTGGATGACATTTTGATCTTCAACCAGAGTTGGGAAGAGAACCTCCACCCTATTCGACAGGTCCTCCAAACCCTGCGACAACACAAGCTATGTGCCAATTTGGAGAAATGGACTTTTGGTATGACCCAGGTTCAATACCTGGTGTACATCATTGATGAATGGGGTGTGAATGTGGACCCATCCAAGATAGAAGTTATTCGAGATTTTCCAGCTGCAACTACTCTAACATAGCTCCGCAACTTTTTGCGTCTTACCAAATTCTACTACAGGTTCATGTTTTGATTCTCTCATATCACTTGTCCTTTAGGTCAAGTCACCAAGAGGGGTGAAATAAAAGTTCTTTTGGTCCAAATCCCAATAGAAGGTGTTTGTCAAGTTGAAGCATCACCTATGCTCTGCACCAGTTCTTACATTACCATACCTACAACAACCATTTTCAGTTGAGACAAATGCCTCCGACTATGCTATTGGTGCATTTCTTACTCAATAGGGGCATCTAGTGGCATATCACAGTGAGACACTTTCAGACACGGTCCAAAAGTATCCCACCTATGACAAAGAGTTGTATTCCATTGTCTAGGCCTGTCAACAATGGAAGCATTACATTATAGGGAAGGAGATGGTCATCCACACATGCTACTGACCCCTGCAGCTCATAAAGACAAAGGGGAAGTTGCAGAAAGATTGCCATAAAAAATGGTCCACATACCTACAAAAATTCCATTTAAACATTAAGTACAAGAAGGGAAACACAAACAATGTTGCAGACTTGCTCAGCCACCACCGCTCATGGTGCTGACCACTGTGCTCGACTCTTGTGGGAATGAGAGTGCCGGGTGGCCACATATTTACAAGAGTGATCTAGAATTCGGCAACACATACCAGATGCTCCTAGAAGGCAAGAAAGTTCCAAATTTTCACCTCCAGGATGCATTGTTATGCCACCTTGGACACCTTTGTGTTCCTTCAAATGAGCGTGCCAAGATGATTTGGGGATAGAGAAAACAATGAAAATGTTACAAAAGTATTTTTATTGGTAGATCCTTCGATCAGATGTTGGGAAGTACGTCAGATCTTGCACTACATGTGCCATTGGTAAACTGACCATTAAGAAGTAAGTTCTATATACTCCTCTGCCTACCCCTAGTCGGCCTTGGGAATCCATCTCCATGGATTAGATGTCAGGCATTCCTTCTACTAAGCATGGAAATTATTGTGTTTTCATGGTCATTGACAGATTCTCTAAGATGGTCATTCTAGTGGCCTACAAGAAGAGTATCAGAACAAAAGCCACTACTAAGATCTTCTTTGAATGAGTATGGGTACACTTTGGGATCCCACAGTCCATTATCTCATATCGAGACAACATGTTCCTAAGTACATTTTGGTCAAGTCTCTGGTCGATGTTGGATACCAAGCTCACTAAGTACACAACTTTCCACCCCCAAACTAATGGCCAAAAAGAGGTTGTCGACTAGATGATCGTACACATTCTGCGCATGTACAACTCGAAGCATCCACGCACATGGGATGAAAGCTTACCTTATTTCTAGCATAGCTACAACATATCTCTCCATAGCTCAACTAGCCACAAACCCTTTGAGGTGGGATTGGGATTCCAGCCACCATGCCCCATTGATGTGGTCATACCGTTTGCAACTACTCAGGTAGATTCGACTCATGTCCAGTTCGAAGTTGACAGGGCTAACAACTTCATTGAGCGTATTTAGCACATCTGCCAGTAGGTCCATGACATATTGGGCAGAGTCAATGTTAAGTACAAACAGTGACATGATTAACATCAGGTGCCACACAAGTTCCAGGTGAATGATAAAGTTTGGCTACATCTGTAGAAAGAACGCCTCACTTGGCCCCACCTCAATGAGGACTGCCTTCGGTCATACTTTCTACCATTATTGGAAACATCTGACATTGCAAAATAACTCACACCAACGGAGTTAAACACAGATTGCATGGAACATGCCACAACTGATCAGATCATGGACACGTAGATCAAGAACACTCACCAATAGAGGATCCATATATATCGAGTTGTCAAAGTGGCCCAATGCCTTCACCAAGGCAAGTGGTTGACCAGGGGCCAGGTTCAACATAAATTTCCTCACCTCATGGAGGCTCTGCATGCAACGAGCACCATTGATTCCTAAGAAGGGAGGATTGATATTGGTGGGTATTTGTGGTCACCCACCTATTCCACCTAGACATCTAGTTGGTTTCATCAGTTTCCTTGTTTATAGCAACATTTACTATTTTTAGCTATTTTTCAGGTCCTGAACTTCTAGAGCCATTTTGACCCCTTAAAAGACATTTTTTTGAGGTACACAACAGGTTTATTGACATAGGCCATAGGAAAGGGCCTATGGAAAATCTTGTAGTACTCGGAGAGATCTTTCCAATGAGGTATCGTACATGCTAAAGGAAGATAATATGACCAATTTATGACCCCGGGAAGTTGGTTGCCCAACAAACCCCAATGGGGGCCACAAACTCTTGGGATTCTATCTCCTAGGGTTAGGGTTTTGGTTGTTTAGAGTTTCCCCTTGTTGATCTATAATAAAAAGGCCCTTGAGCCTCATTGTAACATAATTCAGAGTCATGTAGCTGCCACATGTCTTCTAAGAGATAAGCTACCATCTCCCAAGCTAGTTTATTTTCATTTCACTATGTAAGCATATTTCAGTTCTTGATATTAATGAAATGAAATTTTATTTCTACTGCATCTCTATGTTTATGTGTATATCTTTATTTTGTTACTTTCTTGCATAAGTCTATATCAATTCATGCTCATTGCCCTTTCTCTTACACTTTCTCTCTTTTTCTAGCATCGTTTGCATGCTTCAATGCTTTGTCCTTCTTTGTGTGTTGACTTTTCCAAGCACAATCCACGAGATAGGGCAGAGGGCTATGGGCTGTCCTCCATTGAGGAAGCCCATATGCTTCCTTCAACCTACAATTAATTTAGTTAGTTTCATTAAAGACACATCAATTAGGTGATGGTTGTTATTAAATGAGTGTTTACCCGATTTCCCAAGCAATTGCCTCCCCAAGGTTGTTTAACTTTTGTCCCTTTTTCTCAGCTAATTCATTGTGTTTGCATTTCCACAACTTAATTACAAAACTATAATTCATAGATATTTACAAGAGCGAGTTAACCCAAAAAAGCTTTCACAGAAATATATCTTTCATCACTAAGCCTTTCTTATCTTCTTCCTCCTTTTTGACCTATAGTGATTTGTTATTTTAAATAAAAATTTCTAAATAATAATAGTCTATATCCCATTCTAATCTCCTTATAAAATAGTTTCTCTACTTAATTCTTAATTAATTAATTTATTTTTAATTTTTATTAATAAAATTTCAATTTTGTATATATTTTTACAACTCCTCATATATTTATTAATCATTTATTTAATTGATTTTTTTTTTAAATAAAAAGTAATTATTACGTATTCTTTATATTAACATTTTGGATGACCTAAATAATTCAAGTCTCATTTGTCAATCTAAATATTGGATAATCTAAAACTTTTTATATACTTCTTGAAAGCTCAAAAAATAATATGTCAATTTAATTTTAAAACTATATTAATGTGTTTATCATTATGAAATTCTAATATATACCACCATCCTCATTTTCATGCAGTTTTGAGATTATTGAAAAACTAAAATCCAATTATATTGAATTGTCTCGTCATACTTACTAGAAAGTGCTCAGAATTTCTTACATCTCCCTATAATCCATAAAAACAAACAAAACAAAATTACGTGCTACCTACTAAGTTACTTGTTATTTAACGTCAACTATTTAACATCAACTAACCGATGAAACTAGAGCGTGAAACCAGAGTGCTCTAAGTGGTCAAAAGCGATGAAACCAAATGAAATAGGAGTCAAATAAGAATTAGAGTCATTTTTAGTGTGATTTTTTGGAGTTTTTGGTATTGGAATCTCACAGAAAAAATTGAAGTGAAATTTTGATTTGTGTTATTTAAACTAGTTTTTTCATTCTATATAGATTTGGCCCCAGTAAAAACCCTAAAGCACTTCTACTTTGCAGAGATTACCCATCAAACTTGTGATTTCATTGAATTCAAATTTTAGAAAAATTAACCTAGAAAAATTTACTAAAAATACTTCCAAAAACACACTAAAAACAACTCAATTTATCATAACCTACAAATATAAAAATATTTAATTGTATTGTGATGGACTTATGCGAAGAAGCCAAATGATAAAAGCATTGAATTATCACAACCTACAAATATAAAAATATTGAATGGTCGGTGAGGGACCAAGGTCCATGACTTTGTTATGCATGAATCTGCATACTTTTATTAATTTCGGGATTATTACATGTTTTATCTAGAAATAGCATATATTATTATTGAAAAGTCTTGGTACTGAAATTTTTTGTCTCGATTTATCACGCAACGTGGTTAATCCATAGAAACAAACAAAACAAAATTACGTGCAACCTACCTACTAAGTTACTTGTTACTTAACATCAAGTAACCATGAAACTAGACTCTGAAACCAGAGTGCCCTATGTTGTCAAGAGCGAGGAAACCAAATGAAATATCGATTTCCGATGACTTACAAATATAAAAATATTTAATTGTCATTGTCTTATGCGAAGAAGCCAAATGATAAAAACTATGAATTGTGGTGAGGGAGCAGGGTCCATGACTTTGTTGTGGCATGAATCTGCATTTTCTCAAATCGACAAAAATTTACATCGCACTCACACCGTATCCTTATAAAACCATCGCACTCAACCGGAGAGAAGAAAAGAAGAAAACGAAAACGAAAACAAACCAACAAAAGCCAACTACTTGAATAAATACTTTATTAAATTCGGCATCCTGGAGATATGACAAAAGGTCCAATAACGTTTAACGACTCGAGCAACGTGGTCAAGTCTAATGTAACAATCTTACATTATTTTTATCGAGAAATATCAATAAATCATCGTAATAATCTTCCACACCCTAGCGATCTTACATTCATTCTTAGGGAATAACGACAAATCATCTCAATAATCTTCACATTTTAATAATAAGGAATACACACCAATCATCTTAATAATCTTTCATATTGTTCAATTATGTTTTATAAAATTAAATATGGTTATTCATAGTCAATTATGGTTAAACATCATAAAATTTGTTTTATTATGAAAATCAACTATGGTTAACCATGGTTCAACATCACATTGTGACAAGGATTGTCTCAATATGAAAGTTAGTCATGGTCAACCATGTTCATTTTAGTGTTTATAATATTAATCTTACGGTTTACATACTTAGGGTTTATAATATTAGTCCCTTCGGTTTAATATTATTCCCTTGGGTTCATGATCCTTTGGGATTTTAGTATTAATCCCTTGGATTTACAATATCAATCCTTTGGGTTTATAATATCAGTCATGGTCAATCATGTCCAACCATGGTCAAATGTCGCATTTGACAAAGATTGTCTCAATATGAAAATCAACCATGGCGCAACGTCGCATTGTGACAAAGATTGTCTCGATATGAAAATCAAGCATGGTCAAGAATGGTTAACCATGGTCAAACGTCACATTCTAACAATGATTGTCTCAATATGAAAATCAACCATGGTAAGCCATGTTTATTTTAGGGTTTATAATATTTATCTTAGGGTTTATATACCTTGGGTTTATAATTTTTATCCCTTGCGTTTATAATATCAATCTTTTATGTTTATTAATCTAAGAGTTCATAATCTTAGGGTTTAATATTATTCCCTTAGGGTTTATTTGTTTTAGTGTTTATATATTTTGGTTTTATAATTTTAATCCCTTAGGTTTAATATTATTCCCTTGGGTTCATAATCCCAAGGGTTTTAGAATTAATCCCTTGGGCTTCTAATATCATTCCCTTGGGTTAATAATATCAATCATGGTCAATCATAGCCAACCAAGGTCAACCATGGTGAAGTGTCGCATTGTGACAAAGATTGTCTCAATATGAAAATCAACCATTGTCAACCATGGTCCAATGTCACATTGTGACAAAGATTGTCTCAATATGAAAATCAATCATGGTCAATCATAGTCCAACATCACATTGTGAAAAGGATTGTCTCCATATGGAAATCAACCATAGTCAACCATGTTTATTTTAGAGTTTATAATATTGATTTTAGAGTTTACATACTTTGGGTTTATAATATTAGTCCCTTGGGCTTAATAGTATTCCATTGTGTTCAAACCCCTATGTCTCATTGTGACAAAGATTGTCTCAATATCAAAATCAATCATTGTCTCAACCATGGTCCAACGTCGCATTATGACAAAGATTGTCTCAATATGATAATCATGGTCAACCATTGTCAATCATGGTCAAGCTTGGTGAATTATTGTCAACCATGTTTTATAAAATCAAACATGGTTAACCATGGTCACCCACGGTCAAATGTCAAACATGGTAAAAAATCAACCATGTTTATAATATTAATCTTAGGGTTTAAATACCTTGACTTTATAATATTAGTCCCTTCGATTTAATACTATTCACTTGGGTTCATAATCTCTTGGGGTTTTAGTATTAATCCATTGTGTTTATTATTTCCTTGCGTTTATAATATCAATCCCTTGGGTTTATTAATATAGGGGTTCATATTCATAGGGTTTAATATTATTCCCTTAGGCTTATAATCCCTTGTGATTTTCGTATTAGTCTCGAGGGTTTATTATTATTATCTTGGGTTTATAATATCAATCATGTTAAACCATGGTGAATCATGGTCAACAATGTTTTATAATTTCAATTATGCTCAAGCATGGTCCAACATTGCATTGTGACAAATATTGTCTCAATATGAGAATCAACCATGGTCCAATGTCGCATTGTGACAAAGATTCTCTCGATTTAAAAATCAATCATGATCAAGCATGGTCCAACGTCACATTGTCATAAGGATTGTCTCTATATCAAAATCAACCATGGTCAACCAGGGTGAACCATGTTTTTTTAGGGTTCATATTCATAGGGTTTAATATTATTCTCTTAGGTTTTTATTATCGTTAATATCAATAATCCCTTCGTTTTATAATATTAATCTGAAGGGCCTATAATAATTATCCCATGTGTTTAATATTATTCCCTTAGATTTGTAACATTACTCCCTATGGTTTACAGTATAAATCCCTTGGGTTTAATATTAATTAATATGAAATATATATTAATATTTAAATAAATATTTATTAAAAAAAGCTTAATGCATAATTGATATATTACTAGCCTAGATCTATCTTAAGTGATCTAGATCTACCAAGTGCAAAGAGGGATCAAATCTCTTTGATATCAAAAACTCCTTTTAGAGTGAAAAGAGATTTGATCCCTCTCGGCACTAGGTAGATCCAGAGTTAAAATGGATCTAGGTTGGTCTAATTTCTCCCTTTAAATAGGCCACATTCGACATCAGTACCATGGGTCAATACCATGGGCATTTTTATTTGTATTATTATTTTATTTTTTAGGGTTATTTCTGTTTTTTATTTTTGTTTATTTCTATTTTATTTTTACCAAGTTAAAATCTTTACATTACATTACATTATTATTTAATTTAATTTAATTTAATTTTTATTTCTATGTAATTTGACTTGGACAAAGTTAAACATTGCATTACAACATCGCTACCATACTAGATGGAGAGCGCAAATATTTAATATTAGAGTTTATAATATAGGTTTTATAGTTACGACTTATAATATTAAGTGTTGTATTAAGATTTATAATATTTTCCGAAGGCTTTCTATTTCGACTTAAGGTGGATGAGGATGTATTGATTTTTTTTAATTGACAACTTAGATTGATTATCAAGGGAACATGTTCAACATATGCTTCGTCTGAATGTTTTTCAATGGATGTAGTGCCATACAGTTTGTTAGGTTACATTAACTTTTAAAAAATAATAAAAAAATAGATTTGTGCCATGTGGGATTTGAGATTATTCAAATTCTAATAAATTCATATTCTAATTAGATGAAGAAATTAATATATAAGCAAATTGTATTTTGTAAAATGGTCCATTTTACAATAATATGTGTAATTCCTTTTTTATCTCAAGTTAAATTTGATTCATTCTACTTGGCTCTCAGCCCACCAATTTCTTAGGGATTTGAGATTATAATTTCATATTCTAATTAGATAGTTAAATTAATATATAAGGAAATTTTATTTAGCAAAATGGTCCATTATACAATAATCTTGATTTGTGTTATTTAAACTAGTTTTTTGATTGTATATATGGATTCAACACCCTAAAAAACTCCTAGGGCACTTCGATTCT
>APFE030170754.1:63533-102435 GCA_000404065.3 Pinus taeda | reverse complement strand
ATTTTAAAAAGTGATTTGAGAATTGTTAGATTCTCTTGAAAGATTTTGTGAACAACATTCTCCTCATCCAAAATCTATTAAATCTCATATTCACTATACCAAATCCGCATAGGTAAGGACAATTGGTTATGAATCTGTCATGCATAATCGGATAGGCTTCTTTGTGTAATTATTAGAGGTTTTGGAATTGTTGACTGTAAAATAATATTTAGGTACATTGTAATTTTTTGTTTACATATATGTAAATTCAGTATTATGAAAAACCATATATATTGTGGAAAACTATGTAAATTCAGTATTGTGAAAAACTATAAACAATGTAGTTGCAGAGAATCTATAATTCAAATTTGTGATATTAAAAAATTTCTATTTGATTTTTTTTAACTCGATAAAAGCTCTCAAACCGTATAACATGTAAATAAAACAAATCTGATATGCATACGCTTGCAATATTAATTATTAAAAAAACAAATATAAAATAATTATTCTAGTCTCCTGGTTCGGTTTTGTTTTTTAATTTTTACTAATGAAAAATTCAATTTTATACATAACTTTTAGCATTATTTACAATTACTTATTTGTATTTATTAATCATTTACTTAAATTAATATATATATATATATATATAATATAATATATATATATATATAACATTTTAAACAGTTTTTTGGAAATTTAAATTTTATTTTTCCATTTAAACTAAATAATCAAATAAATATATAGATAGTAAGTAGGGAAGTGAGATATGGAATATTGAATAGGTTAGTTGGTAAAGGGAACAGGTGGATACATGTAAGTAAAGGGTAATTAGGCAAAAGTCAATAGTACCTACAAAGCAAACAACCACCCTATATATATTTCAAATAGTGATATTTCAATATGTTGTTTTTCCTATATTAATGTGTTTGTGATTATGAAATTCTAATAATACCCAAAACCTCATTTTCTCGCCATTTTGAGAATATTGAAAAATTAAAATCCAATTAAATCGAATTTGTCTCCACATACCTAATAAAAAGCTCTCTCAATTTCTTACATCTCCATATACCTAATAAAAATCTCTCTCAGTTTCTTACATCTCCCTATAATCCATAAAAGCAAACAAAACAAAATTGTGTGCAAGCTACTAAGTTACTTGTTACTTACCAAAAATTAACCGATGAAACTAAAGTGTGAACCCGTGCCCTATATCCATTTCTCATGACCCACAAATGTTAAAATATTTAATTGTCATGGATTTATGCTAAGAAGCCAGACGATAAAAATATTGAATTGTCATAACCTACAAATACAAAAATATTGAATTGTGGTGCACTTTTATGTGAGGAACAACGGTCCATGACTTTGTGATGCCATGAATTTGCATTTTTCCAAATGAACAAAAAAATCACATTGCACTTATTTGAGAAACCAATTGCACATCAAAATTTAGTTGGTATTATATTAAACATCACATATAAATATAAAAAAGAAGTGTTAATTTAATATAAAAATTATTTTTAATTATTAAATTAATTAGTTGAAAAAATATCTCAACCAAATATTAAAATAAGAATTATTTTATTTGGTCCAAATTTATTTAATCTAGCTAATTAATAATTAAACAAATCACACAACAATAATATTTAATGATAAGGAACATCATTCAATATGCACAAGAGAAGTAGGAGTTAAATCTCCAAGTCCTTTCTTTGACGAGTACTTGTCTTTGATTTTCATGTCTACAATGTCTTCTTTAAACATCTTCGAAATGGCATTGAGTGAGCTCCATCAAGTTGTTTCAGAACCCTCGTAAAGGTGTAGATGGCAGACTAGATTCTTGAGTTCCATTCTCGAACTCCCAAATCACGGATCTCTCGAAATCAATTATTGAACAACGTCCCTTTGTCGCATAACCTCACAACAATACCACCCCCACATCTTCAACAAATGAGAGATCCTTTCCTAGATCCAAAACTACCAAACTATCTGGAGAACCATCTATATAGAGTTTAACACTACTCGATCTCTTAAAATAGTTGCTCTAGACACAATCAATCACATGTTTGGAATAATTGAACTACAAGTCATTCTATGGATAAGTGCCCATCCACATAGATACATAGGTACCAACTGTTGTACTAGCCATTTATCTAGGGAAGCCATCTAATTATTGAATGTATCTAGAGCCAGTGTTACAAAATGGCCTCTTTATCTAATTATGAAATTCATCATCACATACATTTATTCTACACACAAATTTCTCCTATTTAAAAATAATATAATAATATCATTATTCCATAGGTCACCACTAAGAACAAAGAAACCACAAAAGCCCAACGTAATCGAACGAAACAAAGATCCCTTTATGGGCATTAACGTAAGGTTGATTGTTATCTTCTTATAAATCCCAGTTAAAGCACATTAGTGAAGGATTCAGAGTAAACAGCAGAAACACAACTACGACTGTTGAAATAAACCATAAAAACCAAACATGAATTTATACAATGTCAAACAACGAACTATGTAGCTACAATTGCTTACAACTACTCGGATTGTGCGTCCAGACTCTGCATGACTATAGAAAACTACTACTTCTACAAGAGCATGCAGCTACAGTTACGTACAACTTCGAGTATGTTCATTTATGTTATGCCTCATCTCAATTTATACAGAAAAACTAAGTTAGTTACATATATATAAAATATCAGTTTTGCCTCTTTGAGTTGCAATGAATCAAGGCAGTGCTGCCCCTTCGAGACTCAATAGGGATGGAGGCGACACCTCTTTGATGCTAGATAGGTCATGGCAGTGAGGCGGTGCAGAAGGTGTTCAGTGAGCCGAAGTTTGGTGATTAATCTGTAAGGCAGGCGTAATTATTTCCAACGCCCCCCCTAATTACGATCGACAACTTAACCTTGACTCAACATAACTTAAACATGCTTGTTGGTCTAAGTCTCAGCTAAGCTTACAATGATTCAAAAGCTTTGACATCTACTCTTTTGCTCGATTTCTTTTTCCTTTTCTTCCAGATCCTGTATCCTCTGAACTGCTTCATCTTTGTCTTTTTGGCGTAGGTTCCAAATTCCAATTTCTTCATTTGTTGTTGCAGCTCTACAATCGTTATATCTTTACTTATGATAAAAACATAGAAAATCATTTCAGACTCTCCATGGATGTCTTCTACGTCTTCAAAAATTTGTTTGTATGTGGGCTGCTGCCACATATCATCTTCTATGGTTTTCTGTACATCAACAATCTTCTGATTATCAATTTGTTGCAACATATGTTCATAATAGAATTTTATCTCTTCAGGACACCAATACATGAAAAATTCATTGAAAAATTCATTTTTAATACCATCCATATTGTCTTCAACATTCATAACAGTGCAAATTCTATGTAGACATCATCAACACATGGTTTTTCAAACCATGCTTCAAGGAACTTTAATTCTTCTTCATAATCATTTTGTGTACCTGCACACTGGAAATGAATGTTAGAATTAAAAATATTTGGAGAACCACATTGGTTCTGTTCCTTCTCTGGCTTTTCCTCTATCTTTGTTTTCTCTTTGTGGGCTTCCTTCTTTATCTCTGACTCTATTTCTGCCTCTATCTCTATCTCTATATCTTCCACTTGGCTTTTAGAAGCAAGTGGGATTCTCTTACCAAATAATAATGTATCAATAAGACATTTATGTTGGATCATATCCAACCACTCATCACTAGTGAATTGTTCTTTATCAAAGTTAACATCAGCAATTTCAATTGTTGGATCCACTGAATCAGTTTCTTCTCCATCCGCTCCTGCTCGTAATATGCCATCAACATTGTGATCCACTTTCAAGTGAGATCTCTATGTAGATTCGCTACTACAGATTCATCTTCATTCTCATCTTCAACCACTGCTACAATAAGTTTAACAACACTACTATCTTCGACTTGATTACTCCCCCTTGTACCAAATTCTGCTTCAAGGATCTTCCATGCTTCATTGGAAGTTGTAGCTTCTGCTACCTTGCACAAAAAATTCTCCTCCAATCCTTGTTTTATAAAATTTAGTGATAAATCATCACATACTTTAACATATGGGTTATTAGACCAATGTTCAATTAAGTCTTTAGCTCAAAGAAAATTTAGCATTCTAATAACCCACAAATCAAAATATTTACCAGTAAACATAGGTGGTTGTAGCAGATCAAAACTACACCAACTCAGTTTCTCAGCTTCGGCCTGAACTTCTCTATATATGGCACGATATTTTTCTTTTGTTTTCAATTCATTTTCTTCATCTTCTTCAGTCATGCTTTGCAACCCATGGCTATTGTATTTCCTCTGTCTTATAGTTGTTTTCATAAGGATATTTTCCATATCGCCCTGAAAAAAAAAAAAAAAAAAAAAAAAAAAAAAAAATAAATAATAAATAAATATATATATATATATATATATATATATATATATATGCGCCCCCGTAAGGCACATTCTTCACCCAAAACATTGTCATACTGATCTAAAAATGATATCTTAGATTAATTTTAAGGTGTTACAGACTCATGTGCAGGATTGCCTATATTACTTAGTGCAACGGATCGAAAAGATTGTGAATAATATAGACAATGAGCAGTTAGAGAAACACAATAGACAAACACACATAACACATCAAATAATCAAGGAGTTAACCCAAAACTCTTGGGCTACGTCTCCTGGTCCAACTTTCAGTGGTGACCTCTTTATTATGTCTTCAAGAGCATATTTTTTACAAATGTGAGTTCAAATTGAGTCTCAACACAACAGGAACAAAACAAAAGGGCTTTACTTGGATCCCCCAATTCTTTCTGAGTACACAGACTCTCCCTCTCACTCTTTGTCTCTGTGTTGTCTCTGCCTGAGCATTTACTACCCTTGTCTCTATCATTCAGTGGCTTCTGAGCCAATGGACGCATGTTTGTTTGTTTTCCCTTTCGGGCTCTCTGGCTCCTGGCCTCTGTTCGCTCAAATCCCCTTTGAGCATTAGAAAATCATTGTTAAATGTCTTTAGGGATGGTGGCCATCTGTTTTTTATGGAAGGGACCATCGGCGCGTTGAAATCCAAATAATATCATTCCTAACTCAGAGAAATACACAGAAAACACTGTAAAATCCACAAAATGCCTTTTATTGGACTTGAAATATTATGGAGTCCACCCTAAACTTGATCGGGTTTGCATTTAAATCGCTATTGCAAATCGCTTAGTCGTGATTTCCTTCGTATTTGGGTTTATGGCGAAAAACCCAGAATACAAAGGAAAACCAGATAAAATGCTCCATATCGGACTTCAAATATTATAATATCGCATTCATAATTCTTTCGGGTCCTGCTATATATCGCTATTGCATATCCCTTTTGGCTTCCGATCGCCAATTGCGCCGACCGGCCTTATTTTCTATCAGCGCATCACATGGTTACTAGCCTCCTTCGCATCACCCCATACAAAGTTGTGATGCGATATTGCAATGCGATATATCACAATCGCATATCGCCAATCCTTCTAACCGTGGGCTAAGTCCTTCTACATATAAGCAATGTAATAGTGCGAGTAAATCTGGACCATTGATCTGCGCGCTTGATCGACGGTCGTCATTTAATCATGCTGATCACCATCGTAATTTCCATAAGGCCACCTCCCATAGACTCTACCTACTACCCCTGATTGCGATATGTCGATTAGATCTAGACCATTGATTGGCTAGATCCGACAGCTCCTGTGCAATGTTGTTTTAGCCTCCGATAGGCTCTGTATTTACCATTTCTTCATGTTTTTATCTCCTGATACTATTTTCCACCATTCTTGAAGGTTTATCCTTTGCAATAGTTCTTAAGCATTGAAAGACATAAAGGTTTTTAGGATCCATTTTGGATCACGCCTTCCCACTGAAAAGCTTTTGGACCACCAAAAATTGGTTTTTAAGCATCGATCAAGTGAGGATATAGCTTCCTCACTTGCCTAATTTCTATCCATCATTCACTTCTTGGTTTTGAGCCTTTGAGTTCGATTCTCAGGTACTCAACATCCCCTCTGCGCATAGTTCTCACCTTCCTATCCAAAACTGTGTCTTCTAGCAACTCATTGAGATATTCAGGAAACAAATCATTAATAGAAGGCAATTGACTTTGCTGTTCAGGATCTTCAATCAATGAAGGTTCATACAGTCTTAAGTTTTCTACATTAATGACTAAATAGATATGTATATAAGTTGGCAAATCAAGGTGAAAAGCGTCTTCACCGATTTTCTCAAGTATCTTGAAATGCCCATACCTTATTGGCTTCAACTTCTTACCTTCACCTTGCATTCTATCTTTGCTAATGTACAGGCAGACTTTATCACCAACTTGGAATCTATGCTCAATTCGATGCTTGTCATGCCTTGCCTTGTACTTGGCCTGGCTTCTTTCCAGCTGTTCCTGCACTGCCTAGTGAATTTCTTGGATATGTTCAATGAACTTGGTTGCTTTGTCCACATCACTGCGTCCATCAACTGCTATGTCTTTTCCAAAGACAAAATCCAAGAGAGACTTTGGTGTAAAACCAAAACAAGTCTCAAAAGGAGATCTTTGAGTAGAAGAGTGCTTGGCATGGTTGTAAGCATGTTGCACATAACATAAATACTCATCCCAAAGCTTAGGATGCTTCCTGCAGTAGCCCCTAAGAAACTGGATCACTGTCCTGCTGACCACCTCTGTTTGACCATTTGTTTGTGAATGAAATGTTGTGCGCTTCTTCAATCTGGTGTCCATTAACTCCCATAGAATTGACCAAAGCTTCCCAACAAATCGGTAATCTCGATCAGATACAATAGAAGTGGGTAACCCAAAATGGACCCATACATGCTGAAAGAACAACTTCGCTGTTTGTTCAGTTGTAACCTGCTTGTTACAAGGTATCAAAATACACATTTTTCTGAACCTATCCACAATAACATATAAATAATCATGACCTTTTCTAGATTTTTGCAATCGTCCAACAAAGTCCATGGAAACACTTTCCCAAGGACGAGAAGGAATTGGAAGTGGAGTGTACAAGCCTATTTTTCTACTACTAGGCTTTCTTTTAGCACACATAGTACACCCTTTAATATATCTAGAAACTGTTTCATGCATTCTTGGCCAATAACAAAACCTTTGTAGATGTGCAACTATGTTACTTACACTAAAATGACCTGATATGAGAGAAGTATGCGCTTCTCGGATTATGTTAACTCTTTCAGTTTGTGCAATGCATAACTTTCCCAAATGATACAAGAGTTGGTCCTTAACATAATAATCCAATTCTTCTACCTGTTTTCCATGACTTAAAGTTGCATATACATCTTTAAAATCTATATCTTGAGCTTATTGTTCAATGTAGCTTTCATGCATTACTGAGTTAGGCTTAAGTATAGTAGATACATTTATGATTGGTCCTGATAACATATCTGTAAACTTATTGTGTATGCCCTTCTTATATTTGATGACAAGATGAAATTGTTGTAGGAAACTCATCCACCTATAATGTCTTGATTGCTGCAATTTAGTTTGTGAGTGAAACTATTCAAGTGGTTGATGATCTGTATGTATGATTGTTTCTTTTCCCATCATGTAATATTTCCACTTTTTCATACTTTGTACTAATGCATACAATTCTTTATCATATGTTGGATAATTAACTACTGCAGAATTAAATGTCTCAGAATGATATCATATGGGTTTACCATGTTGCATCAACAATTTTTCCATGGCATAGTCGTTGGCATTTGTTTCAATCTCAAATGGATGTTGAAGATCTGGCAGTGCTAATACTGGTCTTGTACTAATTTTTGCTTGTAAGGTGTCGAAGGCTTTCTACTGTTTACCTCCCCACTAGAACACCTTGTTAAATCCTGTTAAAGCATGTAAGGGAGCTGCAATCAAGGAAAAGTTAGCAATAAACTTTCTCCAATATTGTGCTGCTCCTAGGAAACTCCTAACTTCTGTAGCAGATTTGGGTTTAGGCCAGTTCACAATGACTTCAACCTTTGAGGGATCTATCTTCAATTAATCACCCCCTACAATATTACCCAAATAATTTAAAGATGTTTTGCCAAATTCACATTTTGATAGCTTCACATACATATTTTCTCTTTTCAAAACATCTAAAGTTTGTTTTACATGCTTCAAATGTTTTTCCCATGTTTTACTAAAAACAAGAATGTCATCTAAATATACAGTTACAAAATCATCAATAAAAGGTCTTAGTACATCATTCATAACTCTCATAAAAGTGACAGGAGCATTACTTAAGTCAAAAGGCATAACTAGCCATTCATACAACCCTTTCTTTGTTTTGAAAGCAGTCTTCCATGCATCTTGTTCTGCAACTATGACCTGATGATAGCCACTATGCAAGTCTAACTTAGAAAAGTAAACTGCTCCTTTCAGCTGATCTAATAGATCATCAATGTGAGGAAGAGGATGACGATTCTTGATCATTATTTTATTCAGTGCTCTGTAATTAATGCACATCCTCCATGAACCATTTTTCTTTCTCACTAGTACGATTGGAGATCCACATTGATGTGCTTGCTCTTATGAACCCTTTATTGAGCAGCTCCTATACTTGCTTCTTGATCTCTGCATTCTCTAAAGCGAATAACCTGTACATTCTAATGTTAGGTAATGGAGCATCTTGCTGCAAATGAATATCATGTACTATTTCCATTTTGGGTGGTAGACCTTTAGGTTCTTGAAATAGGATATCATATTCTGAAATAACTTTAATTAAATTAGCTTTCTGTTTAGCATCATCTCCTTCAAATACATTGGTTTTATCAGGGTTCTTTTCCTTTACAACCATTAGTAAAATTTTTTTGCATGAATTTACAATTCTTTTCATCTGCCCTATGTTTATGAGAGAATAGTTATTTTTGAGTTTATGAGTTCTTACAATATATTCTATTCCATCTTTAGTGAGTTGATACTTATTTTCAGCTCCATAGTCAATGGCATTTCTATCATACAAGTAAGGACTTCCTAAAACAATACCACATATATCCAAGGGAACTTTATCTAACTCAACCTCATCTACAAATATTGACCCGATAGAAAACCTAAGTTTACATTATCTAGTCACTTGTAGCTTTGCTTTATCACATACCCAACCTAATGGATATGGATTCATGTGAGGTGTTGTTAGTAAGCCCAACTTCTTTACAATTGTTTTAGAAATCAAGTTTACTTGTGATCCACTATCAAATAAAGTATCAATCTTTTAGTGCTTAGAAATAACTCTAATATGAAAAAGCTCATGTATTTTCCTCTCATTATCTTCATTATCAATAGATTGTGAAGAATTACTTGTAAATGCTTCATAATTTTTACCTTTTATACCTGTGGCTATGGATTTTGTTTCATCACCTGAGTCTAACCCCAATTCTTTCTGAATAGCAGCAACAATCTTCTTCTTCTTACCACCAAACTTCTTAGGTTTCAGCTCTGGATGCAAAGACCAACAATGTGCATCATCGTGTCCATCATTCTTGCAATGATTGCCTGAAGGTTTGTCTTTCTTTACAACATTTTTCTTCCTCTCCTTCCATCTCAGCTTATTCTTTTCCTTATTCTTGCTTGCAGAGGGTTTTGATGGTCTCCCAATCTCTGGGTTCACATTCTTGCCTCTAGCCTCTAGATGTGTAGCCTAAACTGATACATCATCTAGGCTAGTCGGATTAAACATGAGGATGGTGTGCTTCAAATAGCTATGCAGACCACCTATATACTTCAACAAAGTTTCAGGTGAGTCTAGAGATATGCCAAGAGTTAAAGCATTTTTTCTAAATTCCTGGGTATAACTTTGTACACTTTGGCCCTTTAATTGGTGAAGAGTTTTCCAACTCATCATTGCTTGCTGCATATAAGCTAGAGGATAGAATTTTTTTTTGATGGGAGCAACAAATTCATTCCAGGTAGAAACAATTTTACCATGTTTCTTTACATCAGCTTGGGTCTTGCCTTCCCACCATACTAGTGCAATTCCTCCAAGGCGAAGGCTAGCCAGCTGAATCTTTCTCCTTTCTAAATCAATGTTCTACACCATGCAATATACATCAATTTGTCTAATCTAGTTATCTAGATTTTCTGCATTTAATTCTCCATCATAAATTGGCAAATCAAACTTTACATCTAATTTAATCAAAGAAGTCTTCTTCTTTTTCTTATTAGGGCTAGGAGATGAGGATGATGAAGGAGATGGTGGAGGAGATGATGGAGGAAGCATTTCCCCTTTCCCTTTGCCCTCTAGAGGGGAAACTAGAGAAGGTTCCTCTACTCCTTTTTATTGTTTGGGTATCGAAGTGCTTTCACCTCGACCATTCTTAAATTCTCGATACATCTCTTCCACGATGGCTCGCATGACCATAAAACTGTCCATGAACTGAGATTATAATTCCAATGAAGTTTCTTCTACCATTCTCCTCCTAGGATAGACTCTTCTAATTTCTAGGTTGGACTCAACAAGTTCTCCTTTTCCCAATTTGAGCTTTTACCTAGTTAGCATTCAAAAAAGTCTAGCACAAGCTTGTCTAACCTTAACGAACCAAAAACTAAAAGCTCTGATACCACTTGATCTGACAATGAGATCTTAGATTAATTTTAAGGTATTACAAACTCATGTGCAGGATTTGCCTCTATTACTTAGTGCATCGGATTGAAAAGATTGTAAATAATATAGACAATGAGCAGTTAGAGACACATAATAGACAAAAACACATAAAACATCAAATAATCAAGGATTTCACCCAAAACTCTTGGGCTACGTCTCCTGGTTCAACTTTCAGTGGTGACCTCTCTATTATGTCTTCAAGAGCAGAGTTTTTACAAATGTGAGCTCAAATTGAGTCTCAACACAACAGGAACAAAACAACAGGGCTTTACTTAGATCCCCCAAGTCTTTCTGAGTACACAGACTCTCCCTCTCACTCTTTGTCTCTATTTTCTCTTTGTCTCAGCACTGCCTGCCCTTGTCTCTGTCATTCAGTCGCTTTTAAGCCAATCAGCGCTTGTCTATTCGTTTTTCCCTTTCGGGCTCTCGGGCTCTTAGCCTCTGTCTGCTCAAATCCCCTCTGAGTGTTAAACAATCATTGTTAAACGTCTTCAGGGATGGTGGCCACCTTTTTTGTAATGGAAGGGACCATCAGCGTGTTGAAATCCCAGAAATATCGTTCCTCTATTTACACAGAGAAATACATAGAAAACGCTGTAAAATCCAGAAAAATTCCTTTTATCGAACTTGAAATATTATGGAATCCACACTAAACTCCATCGGGTTTGCCTTTAAATCACTATCGCAAATCGCTTAGTCATGGTTTCCTTCATATTTGGGTTTATAGCGAAAAAACCCAAATACAAATGAAAACCCGACAAAATGCTCCATATCAGACTTCAAATATTATAATATCGCATTCATAACCCTTTCGGGTCCGGCTATATATCACTATCGCATATCCCTTTTGGCTTTCGATCACAGATTGCGCCAATCAGCCTTATCAGCTATCGGCGCATCGCGTGGTTGCTGGCCTCCTTAGCATCACCCCTTACAAAGCTACGATGCGATATTGTGATGTGATATATCACAATCGCATATCGCCAATCCTTCTAACCGCGGGCTAGGTCCTTCTACATACCAACGATGTGATAGCGTAGGTAAATCTGGACCGTTGATATGGGCGCTTGATCGACAGTCCTCGTTTAATCGCATTGATCGTCATCGCAATTTCCATAAGGTTGCCTCCGATAGACTCCGCCTGCTACCATCGATTGCGATATGTTGATTAGATCTGGACCGTTGATCGGCCAAATCTGACGGCTCCTGTGCAATGTTGTTTTAGCCTCTGATAGGCTCTGTTTTCACCATTTCTTCATGTTTTTCTCTCACGATAGTGTTTTCCGCCATTCTTGAAGATTTATCCTTTGTGATAATTCATAAGAATTGAAAGACTTAGAAGTTTTTAGGATCCATTTTAAATCACATACTTATAAAATAGCAAAATATTTTGAAAACAAACAATATTTTATAGAGCCCAAAACTTTCTTCGAATAAACCATTTTTAATAAACCTCTGCTTTTCCAAAACTTTTAAACCAAAACACCAATGATATTTCACTTGAACTCTAAACAACCTTTCACATAAATATTTCTCAAATCTTTTAAAGCTTGCGCGTGCACTTCAACTTCATATAAGATTCATTCAACGTGCCTTCCTTTTAAAACAAATCAATTTTGAAAATCTTTTATTGTAAGACAAAATATCTCTGCCAATAATTATATGTGTGTCATGGGCTTTAACCTCATATTAAAACAAATCAATTTTGAAAACCTTTTACAGAAAGACCAAATGTGTCTACCAATAATTATGTGTGTGGTGGGCTTTAACGTCATATAACACCCTTGTGTTTAAATCACTTTTCAATTTATGTCTTTATGGTTAAACGTGTCCCTTTCAAATACATAACACGTAATCAAAAAACTTGCCCACCAATTAAAATATTTAAAGTCTTTAACTTTGTGAGCGAATAAACTTGCACACGATTTTTAAACTTTGCGTTGACCTTTACTGTCTTGCCTTCGTGGATTTCTGGTCCTCCTTAGGTCATAGATGTTATTGGGCAGACATTTCAACTGGCTTCCTAAATGCAGAACTTGCAAGTTACTTAGCTCTCCACTCAAACCCACACATACAACGAATTTTCATATATCACAACTCACATTTACAATGCCCACACAAACCAAAAAACTCACAATATAAAATAGTAGTGCCACAAATTCATGCCCAGAAGTGGTTAAATTCACCTTAATATGCAGTGGGTAATTACAACTTTAGAAATCAACTATGGGAAGTTTGTGCCACACTTCAAAGACATTTACAAAGACAACCTGACCTCTGCATCAAGCTCCCACTTTGACAATAGACTTGAGGCCTCTGATTCGGCGTCACCTAAATTATGCAGCTCCAGAATTTGAACAACCAACTTCACACATATACGTGAGCAACATAGGCACAGGTTTCACAACAACGCCACACAATGCATAGTTACTTTTGCACATGATCAAACCATATAGGCTTTCAAGCCACACAAATCTTTAATCTCTTACTCTGCAACAGCTCCACTGGACATTCCCACAGCACTACTTCACATTCACTCAAAATGTGGTGGCTTCCAAGCTCATATGGCTCTAATTCCAAATAAAATATTCAAAGTAAACAGAGGAAACACAAAACAACTACGGCTGTTGAAATTAAACCATAAAACCCAAACATAAATTTATACAACCTCAAACAACAAACTATGCAACTACAGCTGCTTACAACTACTCAGACTATGCGTATGGACTCTCCATGACTACAACAAACTACTACTGCTACAAGTGCATGCAGCTATAGTTGCGTACAACTTCAACTATGTGCATTTATGCTATGCCTCATCTCAATCTATACAGAAAAACAAAATTGGTTACATAAATTTAAAATATCACTTTTGCCTCTTCGAGTTGCAATGAATCCAGGTAGTGCTGCCCCTTCGAAACTCAATAGGAGTGGCGGTGGTGCCTCTTTGATGCTGGACAGGTCATGGGGGTAAGGCGGTGCAAGAGGTGTTCGGTGAGGCTGTGTTCGATGGTTAATTTGTCAGGCGGGCATAATTATTTCCAACAACTAGTAGGGCGGGGCTTTGACATCTAACCCAAAATTGGAATAAAAAGCGGATTATATGTTTGTGAGTTATCTCTTAATCAATCTAGAATACTTCAAGCGATCAACGCCTCGATAATGAAATTTTGATTCTGAGTTTAGTGCTATAGTGCTAAATTTATTTGGATGCCATATTTTAGCAATTGATCTAAGCTGAATTTAGCACTTTTCCCTCTCAGAATTCCAAATCTACAATTAAATAAAAAATTACCATCAACTGCAAGAGGTTGAGGACGATGCTCTCAATATTCATCACACACATCCTCTTCCTGCAATGTCACCCAATGTTATCATTCATACCACTCTTCTGGTTCTTGCAAGCGGTACTTGTTCTGCAGATGGGCAAAAGGAACGATGTGAGAGCAACGCATATGCATAGCATAAATGGAAGATATGTCTGCATACTGGGTTCCATCATCATCAATCACTGAACATCAATGGCTCTAGGCTATGCCTTCATCTATCAAAATTGCATTTGATTTAAGATAGAAATTCTATTTTAACAGTATAATTAATTAAGAAAATATTTCACCCAAATACCAAAATAAGAGCTATTTTACTTAGACTAAATCTATTCAATCCAATTAATTAAAAATTAAACAAATTACATAACAATAACATTTAATAATAAATGAAAAACATCATTCAATAACAAATTACATAACAATAACATTTAATAATGAAAAACATCATTCAATATACAAAATAAGTAGAACTTAAATCTCTTATAAATCAATTAGATTTTTATGTGAAATACAATTAATTTTTTTCCCAAATGTGTTATTTTATGGATTTTAAACAAATTATGCATGTGTTTCCAAGTTCATCGGAAATCAACGCATTCATTTTTCAAAAGCATAATAACAGATGAAAAGAAAAAGCAAGGGAAAAGGAACAACGAAACCAAAAAAAACCAACTACTTAAAGAAAACCAAAATAAACCAGTTACTTGAAAAAATACTTCTATTAGTTTCGGGATGATTTTAACAAGACTCGAACAATTAGCTGAAGTCTACTTCAGCAATCTTACATGTTTTATCAAGAAATAGCATATATTACTATTGAAAAGTCTTACTACTGAATTTTTTTGTCTCGATTTATCAGGTAACGTGGTTAATATGAATCAAGTACTCTAAACGAGAGGAGGAAATGAAATGGGAGACTCGTTCCATGAGGCGTTGAGAAGAGGGACAGTCCGGTTTGAGAACATAGAAACTGTGCTCTTCTTCCTCCCCCACCATAACGTCCATGCTCTTACTGCACTGCTTCAATGACTCATAACAGTCAAGGCCGCTATCTCTCAACATATCTCTGCCACTGATGACCACTAGTAACGGAGGCAACGATATCTCTTCTAGCTTCGGTGCTCCAGGTGTTGGGCAGTAGTGGTTTTGGGGCTTAAAGCCCAAAATTTTGGGTAATTGTATTGTAAAGGCTTCGCGAAGTGCACGGAGTGCCAATTGTAACGAGTCAAGTCAAAGGGTTGTCTGCCCTCAAATATTGTAATTTAATGTAGAGTGGGTTGGCCTACCCATGGTCTTGCGGACCATGGTAATGTATAAATAGAGCAAGGCTCTAATTATAGAGGGATAGTGCGGTTTGAGAGTGTAGAAACTATGCCCTTCTTTTTCCAACACCATAACCTGCACGCTCTTACTGCACTGCTTCAACGACTCACAATAATCAAGGTTATTGTCTCTCATCATATCTCTGCCACCGATGACCACCAGCAAGGGAGGCAATGACATCTCTTCCAGCTTTGGTGCTTTGGGTGTTGGGCAGTAGATTCCCTGCGTAACGACTTTGGGGTTTAAATCCCAAAATTTAGACAAAAAAACTTAAGAAATTTTGAGTAGTACTGTTTGTGTTTGAATCATGTTTTTTGATAATAGAAATAGATTAAACACTATCAAAAACTTGTAAGACACTCAAAATTTTAAAGTTTAACAACTCTAACTTTGATTTACAAAAATCTTACCAAATTTGATGTTTAACAGCATAGAGGCATCCATTGGTTGTCATTTCAGGATATTCCTTTACTCAGTTGGGATCCATACAGACTACGACATAGAGGCATCTGTTGTGTGTCATTTTGGGATATTCTCTTACTGACTTGGGATCGATACAGACTATGGCATAGAGGCGTCTGTTGGTTGTCATTTCAGTATATTTCCTTACTGACTTGGGATCCATAAACCGACCAAACACAACTGGCCAAAAAAAAATTTCATGACTTCCCAGAATCTTAGGAACCAGAGAACTAGTGTAATTAAATGACCATAAATTTTATAAATATGAATGTAAATAATGAAAAAATAAATTAATTATTTTATAATTTGATTTTAAATTTGTTGGAGAGATGCAGCTTAATTAAACAACAAATAACACAGCAGAATTAATCATGCACAGAGAACACAACTTTTAACGTGGTTCACCCAACCAATCTGGGCTACGTCCACCAAACATAGGCATCAGGAATTTATTAATCAAACAGGAGAATTACATCAAGAAATCCTCACTAAAACCTCTCACTCTCTTAGCAACATCCAATGATTGCCTGTTATATAGCATAGAGAATCTAACAGCCTCATTAACTCCCTCACATCAAATATAGGAGGCATTCAACTCCCTCCCAACAAACTGGAGTTAATCTAGGACCTGAATTTCTATGTTGTCACTTGCAGAGATTTTTGCCTATTTTGATTCCAAACAGAAAAATCTCAACAAAATTATTATATTATTATAATAAGAAAAATATATTATAAATAATTACATGAAATATATTAAAAATAGTTGTTTATGTTACAATTTTTAAAAGGAGTTGTCTATATTACAATTATGATTTTTTGAAGATCGATGTGATATTGGTATGGATGGTTATTTAAACTATATAAATAACAGAGTTATTGCAAAAAATACTTTAAAAAGCTTTTGATTATCTTAATATGTAGATCTTGTGGAGTGGAAAGTTAAAAACGACACTCCCTGCAAACACAAACAATGGAAACTGCAGATTGCAAACGATGGCAACTTCACAGCTTGTGGAGTGGAAATTTGAAAACGAAACTCCCTCAAACACAAACGACGGCAACTGCGGACCTTGTGGAGTGGAAAGTTGAAAAGGAAACTCCCTGTAACACAAATGATGACTATTTACCAGTTAGTTGTTACTGTGCATATGTTTATTCTTTAGACGCTACCAGGAAGGGTAAGGGTATGACCAATTGAAGCTAAGAGTAACTGGCAGGAATAGAGGGAGACATCCCAAGATAAGATTTAATGGAAGATTTTTAGGCCGACCTGCATTCATTGCTGGCCAAGTTCTCATGGGATCGTGATCTCCATATGGCATGGGATGGTGATGCTCTAATGGGGCGCGTCAGATGGTCTTATGTCAGACTTCATACATAAGAGCCGTTTAAAGGGAGGTCCCATCATGGTACTCTTAACACATTGAATATCGTATAGCATAGGATCTATTTCATATATGATATTCAATGAGTACTATACATATGGACTCTTCTACGCGTAAATATTTAAACATAATGGAATATATGTATTGTTCTTAATTTTAAATATCTTACGAATCTAGTTATCCAATTTTTCTTTTCTGATAATTAGATCAATAATCCTTCTATATATCATATTTTAACTCTAGAATATAAATGTACAATCTTAGACATGTAATACAATTTAGTCAAATAGTTTTCTCTCAGTTACACACTCATCATGAAATAATTATAATAGTAAACATAACCGGTTTTGATCATAAAACTATTTTAACTATGGATGCAAAGTTCTGCTCATATATAATCTCATATTTACTTCACCATCCTAACTAATAATCATCACAGTAATAACAATAATTGATATATAATCCAATATGTCTTAAACTATCTATATATATATTATATATATATGAAAAAACACATGAAAAACACATAACATGATTCTTATCCATGGAGACCTACTCCCACTTTATCATGAAGACTCTTAATATGTAATTATCATTTGTTACAATACCATGGGTGAATAATGTAACAACCCTTTTTGTTGCACCCCGTGTAAATATTAGTATGTGAATATATGTGAAAAATCAATTGATGAATGTGTTGAAGGAGAGGACACAGATTCCAGGAAGGAAATGTTGCTTGTGATGTCCTAGAATCAGGGCACACACACCTCATTTGCTTCCATTACCTATCACCTTGACAAATTTGATATTGTGCATGAATATGCAATAAAGTTTTGGTATGGGAAGCCTAAGTGGAGGATAGTTCACATATTGTCCCTTCCTTGTGGGACGTGATGGAGAGAGGATGGTTATCCAAGATGGGAAAGGAATTAAACAAGAAAGCATAAAAAAGGAAGAAGGAAACAACAAAAGAAAGTATAATAGGAGAGAAAGAGAAGGATGCGAGAAAATAAAAAAAGAGAGTAGAATAGGAATAAGAGAAGGATGCAAGAAAATTACATAAGAGAATAGAACGAGATGTAGTTGGAAGAAAGCATGAAAGAGGAACACACTAGAGAAATTGTGGAATAAAAACATCCCTAAGTTGTTGAAGAATGTAACTAGTGTTAGTATTCATAATTTTACTTGAGTCAAGATGTAATGAATTTATCAAAATAAAGAAAAAATATTTTTTATTATTAAAGAAATTGACTTATTAAAGCAACAGTTTCATGCTTGGGTCAATTTGTATAGGTCAAAGCTTCCATTGTAGGCTTCTAGGGTTTATGTCAAGTGTCCTTGTCCATGTCATATTGTAATAGACCCTTCTTGGGCTTTATTTCTTAAGAAAAAAAAATTGTTAATGTAAAATAGGTAAATTAGGCCTCCTCCATGAAGTCAGCCTCAAACTCGACAAGTCAACGTAACTAAGGGGCAAAATATCCTATATGTAGGCAGTAACTCGACCTCATTTGAAACACTCAGTCATAAACTTTGATCTCAAACTTCTGGGGCCAGAAAATGTGTGAAATTAAAGGGAAGAAGAGGAAAGGGCAAGCAAAGGAGAAGGATATCTCTATCAAGCATAAGAAGTCAAAATTCTCTCTCTCTCTCTCTCTCTTTATATATATATATATATATATATCTCACAAGTGTGAAGTTGTTGAGCTGCTGGAGGGATCAAAACTGGAGTGTTGAAGCTAGGCTAAAATTTTGAGTTACTGGGGGCTGAAATTACGGGTTGTTGTTGGGTCATAGCTGTTGGACAAGTAAAGACTATTGAAGGTTGTTGAATTACATTGAAAGGATGAATTTGTGGAGGAGGAAGGTCTTTAGATCTAGGGTCTTGGTCTATCTCAACTTAAATTTGCTAGTGGAAGAGTTTCATTAGGTTTTCCCCTATATAGGGGTTTGATCCCTAACTACATTTGGTGTCTTGGATATTCATGTTTCTATTTTGATAATTTCTTGATGAAACAAAGATAAAAGAATAACATAAGAAATTTAATAAGAACTTAGAGATGTCACACATAATTATCAACATAAGAAACTCTTTCTGCCTTTTTTATTTTCTAACATGGTATTAGAGCTACGGTGAAGAAGAAGGAAAGAGGTAGACTGAAGATCTATTGAAGAAAAAGGGGGCCAGACAAAGGTCATTAATGAAAAGGATTATATAAGAAGAGAAGCCTACTACCTATAGGAACTATGTTGACTTCAATGGAGGGATAAAAAAGCTAGGATGAGCCTCCAACTATAGGGCATGGAAAAAGAGGATAGATCTTATCCTAAAAAAGCACAAGATCTTATCCTAAAAAAGCACAAACGTTTGAATCTTGTTCAAGGAAAAATCAAGAAGCCTATTGATGAAGCAGAGAAACGGAAATAGTGGCCATGAACCTAATAGTGGATGGAGTAAAGGACAACCTAATTCCAAACACATCCAACATAGATTTCACTCAAGAAATGTATGAGGCTCTCTCCAAATTATTCATCATCAAGAACTTCGGTCAAATAGAAAGCCTCAAGAATTAATTAAGAACTATTAAAATGATGAAAGACAATATTGTATCATCCTACTTTATAAGAATATCTAGAATTAGAGATGAACTCCAAGAAATATATGAAGTTGTACCAGAAAAAGAGCTCATAATTATTGCTCTTCTAGGATTACCAAAATCTTAGACTGATTTTACGTTAGGAATTAACATTTGGAAGGACACCCCAACATTCGAACAAATGTGGAATGCATGTAGTCACAAAGAAGCTTAAATATCATTAATAAACAACAAGAATGAGGATGAAGA
This sequence comes from Pinus taeda, assembly GCA_000404065.3. Lineage (NCBI taxonomy): Eukaryota > Viridiplantae > Streptophyta > Pinopsida > Pinales > Pinaceae > Pinus > Pinus taeda. The sequence continues at coordinate 82,457 of APFE030170754.1, read as the reverse complement.
AGAAAACACTTCTAATGCATATTATGCTCATCACAAGAATAAGGGAACCTTCAAAAAGTTCAAAGGACCAAAGAAGAAAGTTGACCTATCTAAGATTGAATGTTACAATTTTCACAAGATGGGTCATTACAAAAATCAATGTATGAAGAATCGAGGGAATAAAAAGAGAGATAAGGATCAAGAAAATGTTACTGATGAAGCTCCACCTAGGAAGAACAATACTAAGGAATCAGAAGTCAAGGACTTATACTACTAAGTCCTCTCTCAGATATCCTTCTTAATATTCTATTTTAAGCTCTGAATTGTTTTCCTTTATGTTTTGATTCAAAATTTTGTAGGTATAACATGTCTTGTTAGAACCTTTTTGAATTACTTTTGATAAGTTGTAGGTGTCCCTTAGAAATATTGAATTAAGAGGTAGAGATGGGATCTCCTTAGAGAAGCCATCTTGATCCACAAAAGGTCCGCGAGGGCACTCCATTCACAAGGATTGAATAGAAGGGGGTCAAAATCATGGATTTGACCCAACTAATCCAGGAAGGGGAGAAGTTGAAAGAAATGAGCATAAACAACAAAATAATCACAATTTAACTGATCATAAGATTTGGAGAGATCTAATTCGATAAGAATACCTGGGGTTAGAAACAAGGAAAGGGAGTGCAACACCTCATGAGTCACCAATATCCCATCCATTATTTGTCGCTCTTCCTTCTACAAAACCAGATTGTTCTGGTCCAATGATATTGTCAAGAAGGGGTTTGAGCCGTCAAACTAGGATTCCTGAGAGAATCTTGTAAATTACGTTGTAAATTGAAATTGGTCGAAATCCACTAGGGTAAAACGTCGAGCCCTTCTTAGGGATAAGCATTAGAAATGTTGCATTCAAACCCGACCAAATTCATTGGGTGCAGCGAAAGTGTTTTACTAACTCATGAAACTCGTCTCCTAGAAATTTCCAACCAACTTTGAAGAATTCAGAGGTGAAACCATCCAGGCTAAAGGCTTTGCTTGATGGAAGAGACCATACCACTTCATCCACTTCTTCCAAGGAGTTTTCTCTCATAAGGGCCTCATTTTGGTCTTCTGAAATTAATTTTGGAACACAACTTTGCTAGATCCTAGAGATTGCCTCACTCCTATCATTATTTGGCTCTGTGAATAAAGTCTAGAAGTGAGTGATCAACTCTTCTGAAAGTTCCTCATGTTGCACCATTCATCTACAATCATAGCCATTGAGGAAGAAGATCTAGTTATAGTAGCAATGCTTCAACATAGTCTTGTGGAAAAAATTTATGTTTTGTTCACCCTCCTTGAGCAATTGGAATCGTGACTTTTGTTTCCATAGGATTTCCTCCTATTTCCGTTGTTGTTCTAGATCAGTTAGGATTTGTCCCTCCTAGGCTATGAGGGCATTTGTTCTCCCTTCCAAGATGATCTGTTGTTGAATATATCACATGTATTCTTCAACTCATCACTTTTCCCAATGGATATTGTTTAAGTCCAATCAGTTCCATTTTTTATTTTTCCTTTTAATTCTTTCATATTTAGTTGGAAAGTTTCCATTGGGTTGTGACCAAGCACCTTGATTTCTTTCCACCATTCTTCCAGCTTTCCTAGGAAGTCTGGCTTGTTAATCTAGAATTATTCAAAGCAAAACAGATGGTTGTGAGGAGCCATCCGCATATCGATCTCAAGAAAAATTGGCCAATGATCTGATCCCAAGCACAGAAGGATCGACACTTGAAAAAATAGATCCTATTGGAGGATGTTATCAGAAGGAAGAAAATGATCTAATTTTTAGGTTATCTGATAGTTAGCTCCGTGATAGTTGTTCTAGGTTAAGGAGAAATTCTTAAAATCAATGTCCTTGGTTCCCATGTCTTGGATGGTTTCCTGGAATGTCAGGGATATCGAATCCAATCGTTGAACTCCTCCCTTATTCTCACTGAGATCTTTTATGAGCTTGAAATCCCCAACTAGGATCTAGTTGGTGTCCCCCTAAATCTCCTTGAGGTGTTGCAGATTATGGAGAAAGCTTACTTTCGTCCTTGGGAGGGAAGGGTTGTAAACCCATGTTAAGCATACCTTCTCAGTAGATCCTATGCATTCAAATTAGCTCGAAAGGGTATGGGGGTTGGAGATCCAGTGCTTAAAGGAGATGGATCAAGGGTCCCAGAGAATACTCAGATCTCCTACAATACCCCTTGCATCCAATGCCATGCATTCCGCCAAAGGACAACTCCTGCTGATCATATCTTTAAGTTTTTCCTGTGCCACTTTAGTTTCCTATATGAATACTATGTTTGGTTTCTCTGTTTGGATTCTGTCCTTCAAATACCTCAACTTCCCCTTGGAGTTGAGGTGTCTTATATTCCATGATAGTAGCTTCATTGAGGGGGGAGGGGGAGGGGGCGAAGGGGGTGGGGGCATAGAGGGATCTCTGATAATATTCCGTTAGGATGTTATTTTGTCCTGAGTTGAATAGGATCACCCCTACTTCTCAGATCACTTCTCTAGTTCGCCTACTATATTTCTTCCTGGAGCTCGAGCTAGTAATTTTCTATCCTGTGGATGTACCTTCATATCATATAGCGAAAGCCAATTAAGGAGGGGAATCTAGAGAGGCTTGGAATTTCTCCCAATCCTTGTAGATTTGATGGAATTGGTCCAACTAATCCTGGGGCATATCCATTGATCCATCTTTAACCTAGTTTCACAAATAGGCAACCATAACGCCTTCATCAGAATTGAGTTGATCCATCTTCACATCATGTTTTAAAGCATGGTGTATATGGTCGAGGACTTGTTAGATGTCCTTATTGTTGGTATAATCCTTTGGTGTTTTACGTTTTCTCAGCTTTTTATTCTTGGGTTTTCCTATCCCTATTATACTTCCATTGATGCTTGGAATTGGGACACAACCCCAGGTGTCGCTGACTGATCTGGTTCAATCAAATTTTCTAGGATAGCGAAGAAGTTTCCTGAAGGGATATTTGGGGCCACTTGGCAGTTACTAGAGGGGTCGTTGGGGGCTGCTTGAGGGGGTCCAACCATTCGGCTAGAGGTTGCTTGAGAGGTGCTTGACGAGGTTTTGGAGGGAGGTACTTTTCTTGGAGGAGGACATTGCCTCTTAACTTCCTAGAAGTCATCTGTAGGAGCAAAGCTTGTTAAGGTAAATCATGAATTAGATGCCTGTATTCATGGCAGAGTCTGCATTTAAATGGGACGTGTTCATAGTCCAGCTACTATGACCAGGTCTCATCCTGGTATTCTATTTCCACCGATTCCGAGAGAGGTTGGGATATGTTCATATACATGCATATCTGAGCATACGAAGAAAACATTTTTCACCGAGTGATATCCGAGACTTGGACAAAGTCATCGATGGAGTTTCTGATTGATTTCAAAATGTCCATCTCCCAAAAATCCTCTAGAAGACAATACAATTGAACCTAGATAGGGGGACCTAATAATTGTTCCTTCTCTATGTTGTAACAGGGTTCCCAATGCCTCATAAATAGACTAGCACTATTCATGGAATAAGGGCCATTGTCCAGGATTCGCTTTCGATTTTCTAGGTCTTCGAAGATTACTGTGAAAACACCCTTGGCACGTAGGCAGAGATCAAAGGGGGATTTTGGCTTCCATTTGATATGGATCCATCGCAGGATATCTAGTTCTCAGGGTCAAATACCCATGAATTTACAGATGATTGTATGATCCTGCATAAACTGGGGGGATTGCTCAAGCCAGTTGCTAGGGATCACCACTCTAGGATTCTTGGTTTCTTTTGGAAGGCAATGGCCTCTCATATGCGACACCCACTGAGCATCGAGGGCTAGTGATTCGGGCTATTTAACTTTGTGAGGGTCGGAGCTGGATGAGGGGGCAATGGGTGAATGAAGCATGTCGGTGAGGATAGGCTTGAAGGAGGGGGTGGATCCCCCTCCTACGAGAGGCCCTATCATGAGCCCACTCATCCTGGAGCTTGTGTCAGAGCACGTCAGCGGCAACATGAGCGAGAGGAGGGTCTATTGATGCAGTGTTCAGTGGCCTAAATCCCTTCATTTACCAACCATTTAATTTATATGGTTGTGCTACTAATATATATATATATATACACCTCCCTCTCAGCCCCACAGGTATAATCACTTAAGGGTTCACAACGATCAAAGGCAATATAACAATATTCATAAGCATGAAAACCATTACAACAATATTGATCTAAAACATTATTTTTCATCATATAACTCACAAGAATTTGAAACTAGATGAAAAGATAACAATAATTCCACTTAATCACTCAAAATAACCTCAATTAACAATAACATGATTTTATTTTTAATATTAAAAAAATAAATAATCTTTATATATTTAAAAACTCAATAAATAATTATCATCATTATTAATATATTTTATTAAAATATTTAAATATTATTTTATTACAAATTTTTGTATTTTTTAAAATTAAATTTTAAATAAAACATGCACACCTCTTTTCTTAATTACTTAAACTATTTTTAGTGAAACAATTACTATTATTATTTAACAACAAATAAATTTATATATTTTATATAAGAATTAACTATTATAATTTATATGATAATCATATTCATAATTTATTAAATAATTTTTTCTTATACAGAGAACTTGTAATTGTTTAAAATGATATAATAATTTCAATAAAATATATATATATCATATAAATCGGTACATAAATATTATATATTTATTTTTATATTTAAAAATTTATATTTGATTTTTAAAAAAAAGAATTAACACGAAAATTAAATGTATTATGTATAATTTATTGTTGTCTTGTCCTGTTATGTATGTAGATGTTTTACTCTATCAAATAACATAAAAATAAAAATAATATTATGTTAAACATTTTTACCAAGTCTAAACATGAAATAAGAAAAAAATTACAAATAACATAAGTCTTAAAAATTTAAAATTAAATCAACTTAGATCCATCTTAATTGTGAATTTACCAAGCGCCTAGAAGGATCAAATCGCTTTTTCACCCTAAAAGAGATTAAAATTTAAAAGTTTAAAAAATATATATTTTTTAATAGTTTAAAAAAATTATATTAATTTGGAGGAAAAATTAAATAGTAATAATAATAATTCATCAAAAGAAAAAAAATACAAAATTATTAGAAAACTACAAATCTTTTAGAAAGAAATTAATTTTATTAATATAATTGCTAGACAACTTAGTACTACATTAACTAAGATGTATAGATAACAAAACAAGAAATATATACATATCAACTGGAGGGAGAGAAAATAATTTTAGCTTTAGGACTTCAAGCATTACCTTTAGGGGCTCTAATCTCTAAGCCTATTTTTTTTCTATTCAGTATGGAGACCCATGATGAAGCTATTTAACATGTAATTGTAAGGCATTGAGGAGAAAATTTTAGGTGTGACTCATTTTTTTCAAATAAAATTTTTCCCATTATTATTTTAATTTTCTAGTATAGGTCCATTACTTGCATGTACTTAGTGTTCTTGCTTCTTGTGTTTCAAATATGTGGGACCCACTGCCCCACATCTTCCTTAATATCATTATCATGAAACAACTTTCATCTCTCTTGCCTTTGCAAAATTTTTTTTGCTCAAACCACTGTGGGTGTTTTTTCCCACTACATTATTGTAGAGGCCTCAACGCACTGTTAGGAATGAGTAACAATCTGGCTTTGTAGTCCCTCCAACATCTATGGATAGTGCAAGGATGAACCATGATTGGCTCTACATGAAGGGAGAGAAAAATCTCTAGGGTTTGACAAATGAGCATGTCACCCCAGACATTAGAGCACACACACAAGAGAACTCAAGTTGAGAGACGACAAGGTAGAGTGGGTGAGAGTGTGAGGGATAGAGAGTAGAGTGGCATACTGCACTACTAAGACGGTTCCCTTCATACCAAAAGGATAGCAAAACCCATAAAATCACATTATTCACACGAAAATTCAGGGACGAACGAAATGAGATGACTTATGCATTGAGGATTGAAGTAGCCTCAAGTTGGAGTGTAATTATGCCAAATCCATGCTTGGTGCCATCCATTTATAGGTTGATAATGACAATAAGTTCCCAAATAGCCTTATCAAAATCACTTTGCCAACTATAAAGAAACATCATCTTGAATTTCATTATCACAAGTAGTGCCCAAACCCAAACCACCTTCACCATTAACCATTACATGTTACTAAGATTCTCGTTTGAACACACTTGAGTACTAAATGGCAAACCACAACATTACTAAAATACAATCTTATAAATTCTTTAAATACTAAAAAAATCATATCTATTTTAAAATATAAATTTATATTATTAAATTCTATACCATATAGTAATTCGCCTATAAATATATAATAATAAAATATAAATTTATTATCATTACATATTTTATATCATATAATAATTCTTTTATAGTAAATTATAATAAAAAAAACAAACCTAATAAAATTATATTTATCATAATCATACTAAATTTAAATTAATTCAAACTCCTACATATCCTAAATCTATATTTATATTCACTATAATCACCCTAATTTTATATTAACGGTCATCTTTTAAATATCTCAACATTTACCAATTAATCATATCTTCTAACCTAACAAATAATTATATATATATATATCTCAACATTTACCTCTTAATCATATCTGCTAACATAGCAAATAGTTATATAGAATTAAAAACAAATGTTAAATTTAATATATATGTTACTCTTAATTAAATATATAGATTCAAATCTTTATTTAACAAACATAAATTCATGAGTGACTATAGAGTGACTATGCTATTTTACCTTATTATATCTTGGACTGAAATTCTTATCCTATTTCGAGCTATTACAAGCCACCACGTTTAAGTGAGGCAGGATCTGCATCAGAGTCAATTGTCATCACATTATTGGAGATGGTAGTTCCTTTTTGCATTTCATGAAGTGTTGGGAAAATGGTAGCAAAGGACCTCACATTTCCGAGAATCTTGAGCATATAAGAACAATATTCATAGACGAAAAGACGAACAACCCAATACCCAACATTTTATTTTAGGCTTGATGAAATAGTCATTGATGGTATCAAGGAAGCACAGAGTTTCAAGTTTATGCCACAAGATCATTTGCTGCCTAACTATTAACACATAGAGGGATATCGAAGAGCTAGAACTCTGTACTATTCCCTATAGTACATAAATTATTGGAAAGTTGAAGGAACCAACAAGGGATTCAACTTTGTTTGTTGCAATTAGTCAACATTTCTAGAGATGTATAACAGAAGCTCGACGAATCCTAGAGAAAGCGCCTGTCAATTTTGTCGTTGTTGCAGACTATAGATACCGAGTAAAACCTTTGATACCTCCAATGTATTTTGGCAACTACCTATGCATAACCATTGCCCATGCTAGAACCAAACAACTATTAGGGCAAGACATATGCTTCACTACCCATCTCTTCCGAGAGCTCATCAAGTGATGCACTGTAACAAAGGCGTCATCGAAGACGCTGAAAAAACTCTTTCATGACTGATGGGCTTTCCACGAGGTGAAACTAACCTGCTTCTAGAAATTTTACTTTCATCTATGAATGTAGTCTCCAGATCATATGTTTGGTTCTCGAAGGCAAAAATTTCATCACAAATCTTTCTTTTATATGCACAGAGTGAGTCCAAGCGATTATGTAGAAAATGACCATGTGAAGACTTTTAATCCTCCTCCATTTCTATTCTAGGATAAATATCGATCTAGATAAGAGACCTCCTTGACTTGAACCTCACCCTAAGAAGGGATTTGAAATGGAGTAGTTGTGCATTGAAAGATCGACCAGATTAAACTTTTGAGGTTTTATAATTTCCAAACACTGCTAAGAAATTCATTCAAGCTAATGCCTTCATGAATAAGCGTAAGCACCAAAAATTTTTAGAAAAAATAGACACACAACCTCCCCAAGTTGTACCTTGCATATGATGCATTGACAATCATACAACGATGGGGAATAAGGGTTATTCTTTGATTGACGATTGTAATTTTGGAAAGTTACAAGAGTAACAACCCTTTCCTTTTCCCATGTCCTGGTTGTTCATTTGCACCCTCGTAGCAAAGAGGTTTAAGGTTTGTAGATGGAACCATTGTGGTGAATTTCAAGGAACCAGGTACTGACTAAGCCCTCTCCCCCTCTAAAAAACATTTTGGTTACATTCTTACATATCCTTATCCATATTATTGTATTTATACATTTTCGTTCCTAGGGTATGTCGAATGTTCTTGGTGTATTTCTCCCTCGTCGTCCATCCTTGGAAGCTATGTCGAGAAAGTATGTAGGATTTTCGGCATGAACCCTAAAAATTGGTTTGTTCTGTGATTTAATTATTCCCTTCTAAGGTTGCAAACTGATTTTTCCTTTTTATTTCACTTGGCAGAGTTCGCAATAGGTCTTGGTCATCTTCGATAGTATTCAGATAATAATTCCATTGGGTCTAATTCCACTAGTTCTTTCTATGAGTAAAATATTTTTTAAAATGGGTTTCCTTCTTATATGACTTCTGACTAACCCACCTTTCTCGTATAGACAGATTGCTGGTGCCTTGCACTTATACCTACAATTTGATTAATTTCTTTCAAGGATTCTAGATTTTAACTCATTTTCCATATATGATACAGATCCCAATTAGATACCAAACCCTACTGAGGGTTTCATCTAGTCATACTCTACCCAAAGTGGTTCTCGTTTTTCGTACTTTGGCACATTAGGGTTAATGCCAAGGCCCTAGCCTTGTGTTAGGTTTAAAATTAAAGTGATTTTGACCTATAGTTCATAGCCTTGTGTTGGGCTTAACATTACAATGATTTTGACCTATAGTTCATAGGATTAAGAATTCCTCGGGTTCAATGGTTGAACTCTGTCTCTTGTATAATTTCCTTAGGTTTTGAATGATGGACTTACCGTATGATTGTTTTGCTTGATACTTCATAAATATATATGAGATGATGTATAATTACCTGAGTTATTGTTTACTGAGTTTAGAGTCCCTAGATGAAATTTTAACTTTAGTTGCAAAGTATTCCCAAGTAAGCTCAGGTTTTGAATACTGGTATTCACAAATTTATTTCTATTTTATTTTATTAATTTTAAAACAAGGAAAAAAAACTAAATATGACAACCTTACCTAGCACTAGATTTATTTCCTATTATTTGTACATAAGGCAATTGTTTTTTTGGTATTAATCCAAATATATAACTTCCTATTCTTTTACTTTATTTAATAATGGAGTTTTCACACAGTTTTCATCGTTAAATTTCATGATTCTTCTTAAGGAATAGTTCCCAATTCATCTTGATTATCTATATTTGAATTTTTGTAGGTTACTAAATAAAATTAACGTGTATCTTTGTGGTATTCTGAATATATATTTTGTGTCCTACATGTTTACAATTGTTTGTAATTTCTCTCTAATTATTGCACCTCCCTATGGATTTGCTTTTATAATGTTATTTTTTTCCTTTCCAAGGGAAACCACCCCTTGTATGGTTCTTTATTGATAGACAATTCCCTTCTTTTATGTATTTACATTCTTCAATTATATACAGTTAGCAACACTTATTTAATTAAAATTGAAAGTGTTATATTTCCAATAATTGTTTTCTTTCATAAATAATTTAGGAATTGTTCCAAGCTAGTTGGCCCAAGTCAACTTTGGCCTAGAACTAACCCTTAGGCTTAGGTTCTATTTCTATTCAAATACATAAGTGAATATCAATTTCCTTGGTATTTATCCCTTGTAAACATTATTTCTAATACTTCACCCTTTATACAATCACACAAGAATAATAGTTTCTCAAAAAATGAACTTTACTCATTTGTTTTTTCTTGGCAAGGGGTTACTCTAGTTTACACTCATACCATTACGAAACCCCTTTTAAGACCATTGTTCACCTTGTTTCCTTATGTCAACCAGGCCTTTGTTTTTTCCATAGAGTTAATTCACTGCAACTAGTTACATAATCACGTCACAGAGATAATTTACAAAAAATAGTTACACAAACAATTCACCAATAAAAATAATAATTCATAGGAATACATAACCTGTAGAAAATTTACATAGATACTTATTTGTCCAAGGTTAGATAGGTTTCCATAGGAAATCACTACAAAAGGGAGAATTATACTTCCAATCATTGAGCAAGGTATCCCACTAGAACTCCCCTCGAGCCAATTTCTCATTTGGAAGATTTTTCTTCTTGGAAAAAGACCTAGCAACGTATGTTCTCAAGAATCATGACCACACAAGTCTAGCCGAGAACTTATAGACTAAAAATTATTTCTTAGGATTTCCACTGGCCTACAATCTAGCTCAAGAATTCCTCAACTGGGAGCATCTTGCCTCACCTTAACAATGTCCTCTTCAAGGTAACAATTTTTCTTCTCCTCTTTCTTGTTTGCCTCAGGTTCCTCTATGCCCTCTTGCCTCTCTTTTCCCAACTAAGATATTTATATCTAGGTAGAGGATTAACTATCCATTAACTATCTGATAGGTGAAATCATTATTTAGCATTTCCACCTTCCCATAATTCCTAGGTTGACCATAACTAATATTGTTAATTTAATTAAAATAAACATTAAGGTCTAACATTACATCATGCCATCCATTAGCCCACAATCTTCCAAGTTAATTGTAGGAGTAAATTAAAATATTTACTTATTCACTAACTTAGGGGTATTACATCTTTCCCCCCTCAAACGAAACACTATCCTCGGTGTTTTCTTGGCCCTTAAAATGGGCTAATATATGCCTTGCGCATAAAATATTTTCCCTCCTCTGTAGCCTCTTTCAGGTTGAGGCGTTCCCACGGTACATTATCACCGCCAATTGCTTGCTTCTGTGTAAAGGCTAGAATATGAATACTTTGTCTCTTTCGACCTACATTCACAACCATTATGATTGTTATTAGTTTTTTTCAATATTTTATCTGTCTATCTATTCTCTCTCTCTCTCTCTCTCTCTCTCTCTCTCCTCTCTCTCTCTCTCTCTCTCTTCTGCTTTATATATAATTATATATATATATATATATATATATATCATTTCAAACTTTATCACTAACACTTCCAAATTTTTACTTATGTACCCCGCAAAGGTTATCAGCAGGTATCACAACCCAACAAGGGTTAGCAACCTGTACTCAATAAATTTAACAGCATCATTGTATACTTTTCAAAAATAAAAAATACACACTTTTACTTACCCTATATCTATTTCAATCGAAAATAACCTCACCATGTTGTCCCACTGTAGATTCTAAACCCTCAAAGTACAAATTCCATTCACATCATTTTCATAATAATATTTAAGAACCCATTTATTGCTCTCATTTTCATGATGAATTACAATTAGTGCATTGTCGTATTAGGTAGCACTATTATGCCTTTTTGTTAATTCAAGTGTTACATATGAATTATTCAAGCATGAGTAGAGTTTAGGATGACTTCCTATTCTTGTCACATTCATGGTGGCTACCTTGTTGTCTACTTGGCCCAAGTATCTTAGTCATGTCCATCTTGTGTTACTTTGTTATTTCCTTGTAACACAACATCAAACATATATTCCGCAACATTAATTCAATTTGGCCTTTTATAATATTGTATTACAGGTTATTGATGTAAGTTATACGCTTTTGTGCACATTGAATGTCTCACACTTACTATGCTAGCAACCGAGTTTAATATAATTGACACGTGTGATCCAGTGGAATGTTAATAAACATTCATTGTTGCCTCAATCATAGGAATAGTCAATTATTTGGTGAGACCTCTCACACAGTAATCATATTTTTTATCTTTATTTTTTGGTTTTCTTAAGTCTAAGGAGAATCTTTCTTATCTTGTCTCATGAGGAATTACAACCAACGATCGGTTCTTTAGCGTCCAACGTAATTTCATGATATCAATTATGATATAACAAAACATTACCACCATTCGAAGACCACTACTTCAACTTACTACTTTTCTGGTATATATTATTTTGTCCTTAATTGAAGTGGACCAAATCCTATCTGCATTCATTATCCACCATTCCTTTCATGTAGGAGTCATAATATATATAGATTAGTACACCATTAGATTATGAAAATTCTAGGATACAACCTGAAGTAACATGGCATATTTAATATCTAGAAAATAACAAGGAAACTCCATCACCCAATTCTTACCATTGTACTACCCTAACATACCTTACCCATGTATTTTTTTTCCCATAACCCTCCTAGCCTCATTGTCCTTTTTTATACTAAAAATTATTGATCAAGGTGTTTGGGTTACATGTGCCCTAACTACAAGGCATTCCCCTTGCATATTTTGTGCCTGCCAATATCCTCAACACATCATGTTAGCATAGTTGTCTTGACATATTGATTATGTAGTCATTTATTTGTTATAATTAATCATTTAACTAGATTTTAATTATGTCTATAAAATTCATATTAAAATTTATTAAGTACTTATCTATTGTGGCTTTGACTAGTGACACACTACCATTTCCATATTAACAGGAATAGGTAATATTTCTGCCAATAGATTCCCAACATTCTTTATCATAACTTCAAGGTTTCCTTAGAATTATATGTACCTTACTTAGTCATTTACTTGTTCTAATAATTTTTTTTATCTACCATCAATCCTTCGAGTCTCATGATGACAATAAACTCCCCAGAGGATTGAATATAGAAATCCATTATCGTGTGTATCTTATCGTTCATGTATAAATGTGCATAATCTCTTATACTATTTTTTTTTAAAGTCCTTAATTAGCTTATGCTGTTTTCCAAAGTTTAAAGAGATATTTCAGACCCACAATGACCAAATTAATATATATATATATTATATATATATATATATATATATATATATATATATATGTATATGTATATGTATATGTATATGTATATGTATATGTATATGTATATGTATTTGTATATTGTATGTATGATGTATTATATATATAATATATATATATATATATTATATATAAAAAGAAACCCTAGTAGTTTTGCGGTTGTATCATCTGGTGTAGGTTTTAACCTCGTACAGAAATTACCTGCATACGAATTCTAAAACATAGAAAATAAACAATGCAAGAGCATAACACATTAAACACATACACAAAGATCTTCCCTTGGATCCCAAAACTGGGACTACTAGATTGATTTTTCATTATGTTCCTTTCAATGTTAAAATACATACCAATACCATGGATCGAAAACCATCGTGTCCAAAACCATGGACCAAAAACCATCGCATCCAAAACCATGGACTGAAAACCATCATGTCCAAAAACATGTGCACACCTCAAACCCCCTGTGACCGCCACCACTATGCAATCGGTGCAACGAAGGGGGCTCTCCGCCCCCCCTCTAACCCCTAGTTAACTACGCGGGCTAGTCGTGGAAAGAATATAACACAACTCAACATCTGGCCTTAATATGTCTATTAGATTACTCATAGAGTCTATCCTACCTTTATTCTTATCTATACTACTATTCCACTTTAGATCAAATCATTAGATATCAGAATAATCATTTCAGTAAATCAGAATTCTCTGGTCATCTTGTTTTCAACCAGTTTCAACTTTTCTAATCTAGTAGTAGTTATGAATTAAAACAATTAGTGAATCATTCCACGATTCCATATTACAAGCCCGTAATCAAAAAAATATAGAACCCCCTCGTGTCCTTCAAGTACAAAAATTTCAAAAGTTTTTTAAATTCCTTCTCCACATTCAGGGAGTTACTGCATTTTCTTTCTAGTAGATTTCCATACTCTTGAGAATGACTTTATTCTCACTCATATTACACTTACTATCTTTCTAAGTACCAATGACTTTGTTCTGAAGTGTTATCTTATTTATTTAGTCTCTTTTAAAATGACCAAGATACTATTATTATGTTACTTCCAACTTAAAGCCCTAAGTATACTACTCACTTGCTTGTTCAAGATCATTTTCCTTTCTATTCCAAGTGATTATGATGGTATATTACTTCTTACCTCCATTTGTTGGTCTTAAACGAGACACAATTCTCAATTACTTACTTTAAAACTATTTATAAAAGTTTATTAATTTTCCCATGAGTTTGTATTCAATGTTCATCAATAACAAAATATGAATTTATTTGCACCAGTTGATTATTACCGTATTAAACTTAAAATTATTCATTTTTTTGTAGTCACTGTCAATTTTTGCCATATTATTTATTAAATCTTAATTTGCTAAAATATATTCCAACCATCCTCACTAATCACTTAGGATAATTTCAATTAACTCATACATTTTGTAATCATAAGTTTTCTATGTCTATATTCAATATTTGAGAAGATTATCATTAAGTATAGCGAGATGACTTCCTCTTTACCCAATACACCATAATTTGATCTTATTTATTATAGTTTTTCCAATATCTTGTAATGCACTTCTTATTTTGAGTACTTCATAATGTTTCTTTTTTTTTTTAATTCACTTACTACCAAGTACTACCTCAGCTAGGATTCTAGTCACTCATTCAGTATATGTGTGAAGAGGTAATTTATACCCTTCATGTCTTCCCAACTGTATATAATAATTATGTATTACTTATTAAAGAAATATTTATCCCATTGTAGTTTCCTCCTTCTTAGCAATCCATACAAATTCTTGATTTAAATATCTTTATGGTTATAGTCTTATAATTTATTTGTCAAACATAATATTTGTAGTTTAACGAGAGGGTTTTTACAACTATTAATAGGCATTCATTATACTGATAAACTTTTCATATTGCTTTCACATGCACCCCCACCTCCCTTTCATTATTTAATAATGAGATAATATGATTTTCTTGCTTATCATGGGTTATTAAATAAATCTTCCAAATAATGGTTTATTCTCCTAAGTATCCAAGATATCAACTCTTGTAGGTAAGGGTGACCTAAATATTTTAGTAACCTAACTCACATAGTGGAATTACTTTAGTGTTATCATAACAATATTTTGACTTCATTATTTTGGCTCATAACATAAAAAATCTACTTGGTTTATTATTCATTTCTAGTAGTTTCCGCCTTATCTTTAAAGCAACATAATGAGTATGTACCAAATTTCTTCACTCAACTATATCCTTATTCTCGAATCTTGATTTAAGTGGGGGTGTAGAATCTTGGTCTTGCCATATTTTCAGTTCTTTCTATTGTGAAACATAACACGGTTTGTAATTATTTTCCCTTAAACAGGCCACCGTGTTGAACACTTCAGCTTCGATACCACTTATAACATATCTCAAGCTTCAATTTACCAAACATAAATTTTTTATGTGGTAAACATATCTACCGAATGGATAATACTAACCTAACCTCAATACATAAATATTTTGGGAAATTATTTAGTCCTTAGTGATATAAAGGTTATTCAATGCTCCTTTGATTGAGGTGGACATTGGTGACCACCAGCCTATTCCACTTGGACCCCCATCACTATTTCTTTTCAATTTCCTTAATTGTAGCACAACATACTATTTTTGGTAGCTTTTCGGGTCCTAAACTTTCGGAGTAGTTTTAATGGATTAAAAGATGTTTTTAGGGAAAACATAGAACCTAGAAAAGTACTGTATTGGTTCACTGATTTGTTTTTGGCCTCCTCTTTGATATCTTCGAAATGAGGTATTATGATAGCTAAATGAAGATCATATGTCAAAGTTACGACCTCAGGAAGTTGATGTTCAAACTTACCCCAACAGGGCCCATAAGCTTTTGGTGCTTCATCTCCTAGGGTTAGGTTTTTAGATGTTTAGGGTTTATCATTGTTTCTTGATGATAAGAAGGCGGCCGAGCCTCATTGTAACATAATTCAGAGGGATGTAGCCACCACATCTCTTCTCAAAGATAAGCTACCATTGCTCAATCTAGTTTATTTCCATTTTGTAAGTAAGCATATTTTAGTTTTTTGATATTAATAAAGTGAAGTTTTATTTCTACTACATCTCGGTGTTTATGTTTGTATCATTATTTTATTTCATTCTTGTATAAATCTGGGTCAATGGTATCAAAGTGGTATGCTCTTTATCTATTTTTCTCTACATCTCCCCAACGAGGTCATGGTATTAGGAGTTAGGGCTCGAACTGGTTGAACCTTTGCAAGACTAGCCTCACAAACCCTAGAAGCTTCCCATGGCATAAGAAAAGAAAGATGAGGGAGTAAGAGATCCTTTCAAAATATTGCTCGAGGAATCCCTCGAGCGACAAAGGAAACTTATGATGGATAACTTTGCCCAAATCCTTTAGAAGCTACCCACAGGTGACACTTCTTCATCCAGCAACCAATTTGGAGGTGCCACTCCCTTTAAGGTACAAGTAAAATTTGACATTCCCATATTTCAAGTATAGATAGATGCAGACATCGTAGATAGATGTTTAAATCTGTTGGAAGGATATTTTTTAGTTCATGAATTTTCCAATCAGGAAAATATTACATTTTCACTCCTCAAAGTCGCCCCCCATGTCAAGGACTAGTGGGAAACCTAATTTGAACAAAATGACGAGAGGGAATCCTAACTATTTTCAGTTGCACCCACTTGCAATTATTTCTGAGACACCATCATGGAACAATATTACCCTGTCGAGAGCTATGAAGATAAATACATAAAGTGGACCATGTTATGGTACGGAAGGAACCAAGATGTGTCGAAGTTCACAAATATTGTTCGTACCCTTGCACAAAGTCATGTATCAAAGATTCTAAGTGAAAATTGGTACTCAAGTACTGCGATTGTCTACACAAGTACATTTAAGATGAGATGGATTTCCTGGACATCTCCTCGCTTGGCACTGCTTATTGAAACTTTGTCAAGGTCAAACAAAAATTTCAACATAAAGCTGAGACTTTGGATCTATGAATCCAAAACAAGGGAAACATGCCCCCAAACTAAAGAACAAATAATAAATCCAAGGCGAGGCGACCCAGGACAACCCTTTGAAGCTACAAGAAAAGAACAATGCCACAAAGACAAAGAAGGATATAGGGAAATGGTGTGAGTTTCATAAAAGCCCCACTAACAACACAGTGAGTGTTGAGCCAAGTAGTCATTGGTGATTGAGCTGAAAGCTTCCGAATCAGATGCATGTTCTGAATTTGAGTTAGAACTTGACAAGGGGAATGACAAAGGGAAGCATTTTATTGATGCGGAGCCCAATGCCATCGTTTCCCTCACCAAGCTTCAAAATATTGAGCCTAAAAATCCTAAGGAGGCAAGCTACTCTTCCACTCAAAGATGTGGGTGAAGGGTTGCCTGCTACAGTTCATTGTCGACAGCGAAATCCAAAAGAACCTCATTTCAACAAAGGTTGTAAAGTCGTTGGGCCTACCAACCACACCACACCCATAGTCGTATACCATTAGATGGCTTCAACAAGGAAGAGATATCTGTGTCATCCAACGATGTCACCTCCCTACAACATCAAGCTCTTCACAGATGAGGTACTATGTGTCGTTGCTCCTCTTGAAGTTTGTGATGTATTATTAGGCCAACCATACTTGTGGAAGCATCATGATGTGTATGAGTCTAGGTCTCACACTGTTATTATTTCTTTGGGAAATAATTTATACAAGATACTAGAGGTAGCATCGCCTACTACTATCTCTTTGATCTCTACGAAGCAATGCAGTAAGATCATTTCCAAGACCAGGAATTTTGTCTTCCTTATGATTCACCCTCAGGGCAAGAAGAAGGTTGTGTCCACATGTATGGCCTCCAGAAAGGGCTCCTCTTCATGGAAGTAGCAGACAGACAAGGTCATGGAAGAGTACATGGATATCTTCACCTCACCCATAGGGGTACCCTTACACTGTCACGTCAAGGACCCCATTCATTTGACCCTAGGGGTGCTGCTACCGAATGCGTTGATCTATCTACACTTTGTTCTGGAGAACGATGAAATAAATAGGAATATGTGGGAGTTGTTGCAGAAAGGGAACATCAGGTCGATTTCATCACCTTGTGGGAGCTCGATCATGTTGGTATAGAAGAAGGACAGGACCTAGAGACTCTGTATTGACTATCGGGCACTGAATAAGATGAATGCTGAGAATATGTATCCAATTCCACATATTGATGACCTTTTGGACCAGCTCAAGGGGGGAAAATATTTTAGCAAGATTGACTTGAAGTCCAGTTATCACCAGTTACCAATCGAACCCTCCGATGTGTGGAAGACTACCTTCACAGCCAAGGATGGCCTTTTAGAATGGTTGGTCATGCCTTTCGGGTTGACGAATGCCCCCGCAACCTTCATGAGGTTGATGGATGACATCTTACAACCCTTCACCAACTCATTCATGGTAGTATATTTGGATGACATCCTGATCTTTAGCAAGTGTTAGGAAGAGTACCTCCACCATATTTGACAGGTCCTCCAAACCCTGCAACAACATAAATTGTGTGCCAATCTGAATAAATGCACTTTTGGTATGACCCGGGTTCAATATGTGGGGTACATCATCATGGTAAATTTTAGGGGCGAATTATAGCCCAAAGGCGAAATCTGAGGGTTTTTACATTTTAAGAGGGCAATTTTTTTTATTAAAAACCCTTTTCATATAGTTAGCCCCAATTTTATTTAAAAAATAATTAATTTTTTAATTTTAGCCCAAAATAGAAAATGGGTGGATAAACTAACCAAACCTTCATTTGGCTCGATTCGCTGGTTTTGGGAAATCGTATTCCCTTAAAATCGCCGAATTTTGATATTTTCCCCCGGGTTGGGAGATTAAAATGATTCAATACCTTACATTGGGCTCAATTTTTTTTAATACCATGGGCCAATACCACATGCCCAAAAAACATCTCTCATTTCACAATCAAAATATTTATAAATATTTTATTTGAATTTA
>APFE030170754.1:7394-62706 GCA_000404065.3 Pinus taeda | reverse complement strand
AACAAACCTAGATCCATTTTAAGTTTGGATCTATCTAGAGATTTGATAATAATAACCCTATGTTAAAATGAAAAGTATATGTTATTATTTTATGTAAAAATTTTAGGTTATTATTTTTTTAATAAATTTGTGTTGAGTAAAGGTAAATTTGAAATAAAAATAAAAATAACTCTATGTCAAAATGAAAATTCTACATTATTATTTTTTTTATTATATCAAGGGATATTGTTTTGTCCATCACTGTTTTTTGAGCTCAAGGTTTATAAGAACCCATGGTATTCATGTGGAATATAGTCTATTTAAAGGGGGGAATTATACCATCCTAAATCCATCTTCTCATTCTCCCTCTTTCTCTCTCTCTCCCTCAGTTTTGATTCACATTTCGCATTAGCCTTAACTATCGATCTCTCAACACTTGTCGATCTCTCAAGCTTAGAGAGGGCTGGATCTTGGCTCATGTATATCTAAAGAGAGGTATGCTACGAATTCTTAAAGCAGTATACTTGGATTTGCAAAATGTAATATTTTTTTTACATAGGTATATCATTTACTTTTGATTATGGTCTTGCCTATTAAGTGCCCATATTCTGGTTTTGAAGAGTTTTGATTATGGTTTTGATCAGGTGCGACATCTATGACCCTTTCCTATTAAGTGTCTATATTCTAGTTTTGATTAGGTGAGGCATCTATGACCCTTGTCTATTAAGTGCCCATATTCTAGCTATCATTTGGGAGGTTTTTTTTTATTGCATCCAAGGATGTTGTCTTGTTCTGTGAAGTTACCAGTGGTTTCTAAGCTCCAAGTTTATGAGAACCCATGGTATTTCCCATGATATTCATGTGAAATATAGTATTTTTAAAGGGGAATTAAACTAGCCTAGATCCATCTTCTCCCTCTTCCTCTTCCTATGCGTTGAAACCATCACTTTTGATTCTCATCTCCAACTCGCTTGGTTTTGATTCTCATAAACTAGCCTAAATCCATCTTCTCCCTCTTCCTCTGGGTATCCCTCAAAACCCTCGGTTTTGATTCTCATTTCCCACTCACTAGGTTTTTATTCTCATTTCCCATTCACCTTAACTAAGGATGGATCTAGGTTGGTGTGTATCAAAAGAGAGGTATATTGTGAATTCTTAAAGTAGTATACTCTGATTTGCAAAATGTAAGGTTTTTTTATATAATGATATGGTTTACTTTTGATTATGGTTTTGATCAGGTGAAGAATCTATGACCCTTTCCTATTAAGTGCCCATATTCTACATATCACTTGGGAGGTTTGCATAGGTTGATCATGATTGTGAAACCCTATTCCAAAACAAAGACATCTATCCACTTAATTAATCTTTTTTTTTTTCATTTTAAATTAAAATAAAAATCAATAATATGAAAAATATCAATTATGGGGCTAAAAAAAAGCTAGAAGCACTAGTAGTAATTGGGAGATTTAAAGTTTTCTAATATCATGAGAAAAATGTTTTTTTTGTTGCTTTATATTTTATAGTTTGTGTATAGTAAAATATGGTATATTAACGACTTAATCACTTTCTATATTAATGGTTAATTTTTTTAAATTCATTTAGATTATAATTAATGAACTTGATATAAAAATTATTGATGAGACAATATTATATAAAGGGAAAGTGATTTGATAATTATAATTACAAGTTGTCCAAATTTGTGAATGAATGATTTTCTTCACTTTCAATTTCTGAATTGAGATATAATTAAATTTGTAATTGTTTATTTATATAATCATCACTCAAACATGATATTTTTCCACAAGGAGGTCACTCACAAAACATAATAAAAAAAAATATATTATTTAATTCCAAAACTAAAGAGGTCATTTCAAGTTACAAGGGTTTGTCTAATATATATATGAAAATTAACCATCATGCAATATAATATTATGTTGACTCTGTTAAATCAATACATAAATTATTATTTTAATATGATAACTATAATTATTATTTTATATGTGTCCTTAGAGTTATCCTAAAGTGCTGTTAGATTCTAGCTAGTTCATTTTTTATCATGTTAAGGAAACAATCATAATACCTAAGGTGACCATGTATATTCATTTTAAAATTTAAATATTTTCTAATAATTTTTGTCAATATAGACAATTTAAAACTAAAATTCACTAAGAAAAATCATAACATCACTTATCTACTAATCTCTCTCAAAACTACATCTCTCCCTAGACTTTTGTAATTAATATACATTTAAAAAATAAATATTCAAAACTGAAAACTAAATCTCTCCTTAGTTTCAAATGTTATATAAAATCTTTTTTAATTAGTACATATTTAAAAACTAAATATTCAAAACTTATTTTTATTCACACCGAGCCAAGTTTTCCAATGATGGTCTAAAATCCAAAACCCTAGTAGAAAAAAAGATTCCTTGCCACATGATAGGCTTTGCGCTCAGATTGCTAGGAGGATGATACTAAGATGTAAAAACTCGAAATTCAAAAAATAATGTAAGATAAAGAATAAATAAGTTAATTACATTATAATTTTTTTGAGTTGAATTGCAAGTTGTAACCCTCGAAATTTAACAAACCATTACTTAAATCATGATCAGGCTATTTACTTGCTCGCAAATAGTAAAATCTCATCTTCCTTCTTAGCTCTTGCGAATATATGTAGGGCTCTACATTTTAAGGACGTAGCTTTGAAATGTTGAGCATTTTTGCAGGGCAGAAACCTCTTCTTTGACTGATGCAAGGGGTTCTCACTTATTTTCGGCTAGGGCTTTACGTTTTGGGGTTTCATCTTGATACATAAAATTCCAAGGGAGACGCGGGCTTATTATCATTGTTTTGCTTGGCTGCAGGAGTTTTAAGGCTGATTTCTATTGCAAACCTTTATGCGTTATAACCTTTTGTGCTAATTTTCACCATGTAGATTTTATTAATATGTTCTTTTAGTATGTAGTGTTGGATTTTTTATGCTTTTTAGTATTAATTTTTTTTTGGTTTGGGAATATTGTCGATACAGTTGGGGCATACTTAATGATGGACATGGCTATACCTGTACAATTTGTTACAACAAAAAAAATGGGAGAATTCTATCTCCAATACTCATATTTGTTCATCTCAATCTAAATATAGGTAGGATGAGTAAAAAACATTTCACAAAATCCATGCTCTAACATAGCTACTTGGAAACTATTTTACAAAATAATTATATAACAAGATACATAGATAGATCATTCCTAATTTTTCAATATGCCTCAAAGGAAGTACCCAAATTCAATGAGCAAGGATTGTAATCCCAATGCTTTGTTCCATTTAAATTCTTGTTCTCACATTTCTTTCCCAGATTTCCTCCCTCTCATGACTGGCATAGAGCTTAAGTTTGTTTAGCTACACTTGCATAAGTGAGAGTTCTAATGTCTACCTTTGTTACCCCTAGGCTGAGGGAACATCTTCCCTCACTATCTCTAATCATTGTTCCTCCCATGGATTATTAATTTGTTGTTTCAACAATTTTCCCTTGTATTTCTTCTCAATTTTATCATTTTCACCTTTTTTATTTTTTGTACTTATCTTCTTCATGTCAATTTTCTAAGGACTTATTGTGGCTCATTTCCCACTCCTCACTCATATTTATATTCCAATACATGAGAAATATATTTATATTCCAATACATGAGAAATATATTTATATTCCAATACATGAGAAATATATTTATATTCCATATAATTAATATAAATATTTCAGGCCTCGAGGGATTTCTTTGGAAACAAGGCTCATAGTCATTACACGAAATACTGGTTATGAGTCCAACACATTGTCACATGTAGGATTTCTCCCTACCACCTGCACTAAACCTAACTGACTTTCCATGAGAAATATCTTTATATTCCATATAAGGAATATACTTATAAGGAATATACTTGTTTTGGTTCTTGATGGACTGATTAGCAAGGCGTCAAGCCATTACAAGAAATACTCATTATGAACTTTGTTAGCCCTTTACAAAGCCTTTATTATTCAGTGAAATATTCACCAAGATCTTACAAGATTTTATAATCCAATGAAAGATTCGCCATGATTTTACAAGATAATATACTTTGGTGAGAGATTTGCCAAAAAAATTATATATACATATTATATTATCGATAAAATCACCTTCCATTTTTCCTATGTATCATGCGGATTTGCCCATTTATTATATATATAAATTTAGGGGGGTTCTTAAAATTTTTCTTGTATATCATTGATGAGCAGGGTGTGCTTGTGGACACATCGAAGATAAAAGGTATTTAGGGTTGGCCAACCCCAACCACTTTAACAAAGCTCCATTTTTACTTTTAGGCCCATTTTAGACCTCAAAAGTTCTCTAATGCTTTCTCTAGGCCATGATTCTACAACTCCCTACCTCTTTGCTTTAAATTTGGAGTTTCCTTTTTCTTTCCACTAGGTCGTATATTCTAACCCGTGTTTAGATTACTCATAGAAGTACTTCATTTTTCAAATAGCATTGTCAAGAGTTTATGGCTCATTAAACTCTATCCTTTCCTTGAATGTCTGTGGTAACCCGTAGATATACCTCTTAATCTTCCCCTTGTCATCCTTAAGGTAGGGAGCATACCTAAATAGTTATAAAATTGTTGTTGTAAGTTCCTCATCTGAACGTTGCCCTAACTTAAGCTCATAAAATTTCTTGGCCTTCTATCAGAACACCTATCAAGTAGATACTTTTCATTGAAGTATTTCTCAACTTCCTGCCAAGACAATTATTACTCACTGATAATATTTACATTCGTTAAGTCTTCCCACCAAAGATCAGCCTTACCTTTTAGACTGAAGGTGGCCACTTTTTCTTTCATGTTCTTAGACTGATTATGAACTCTAAAAAAATTCTTCATCCCAAGTAGCCTTGGATCCACATCCTCTACTTTATTTACCTCACCATCAAATGTAGGAGGCTTTGCCTTCTTAAACTCTTTGACATGTGGTCCTTTTATTTCCTTCTTCGGTGATGGTGTCTTCTAGTATTATCATTAAACTAATTCCCATAGATGTTTGTCCTCCTTTCTGGAGTGCTCAATGAAGTACCTCCTCTCATTGTATCCTAAATTAGATTCGTGTTCCTCTTCCTAGTTCTATTTCCCTCTGATCCATCAATCTTCAACTATGTTTTTGCAAGCCTAATGAACTTTTCTTAAACTTATAACTAGCTCTTAATTCATGTTGCATTTGTCTTTGTAGGTTTGATAGGCTTTGTTGTATGAATGCATTCATTTTTTCCTTCCTTTCTTGGACCTTGACAAGCTTCCTATTTTTAGCCTTATAACTTCTTAGTTCAACCCTTAGGCTTCTCAATGTATACAACTAGTCAAGAGAGCATACCTCTTCTCTGTTATTGACTGATTCTTCCTCTTCATTTAAATGTTGAGATCTTTCAGTGCTATACTGCACCATTCTTGTTGGCAAAAACGTTCTCTAACGAAAGGGTTTAAAGCCTCAATAGAGAAGGATAAGGTAATAAAAAAAACACTCAAACAAGCATGCTAAACATATGAATTACCAAACATAGATTTGGAAACATACCCGAAGGTCCTACGTTTGAAGATGTTTCCATCGGATCCAAACCCCTTGCTTTCTCTGAGATATGCAGACCTCTAAATCAATCATAGAAGCATATGCATAATAGATAATACAATGTGCATACATAGTAATATGTTAGATCATCATTTATGAACATATAAACCATAATTCATAAGATGAAAACATATATCAGGAACAAGACACAAGCTTCTTTATTGATTAACAATAGTAAGTATATGAAAGGTACGACCTAATCCAGGCAAAGGCATTGATGAAACCTTCCTCTAAATCTGTCCAACCCGCGCCATGAAGACAACGTCTCTAATAGGTGCAAGTAGATGTTATATAAGTATTTTGAGCATATATGCAAAGGAAACCAAGGATTCCTAGAGATTGGGAGTGCAGGAGGCATAGGTAAAGCAGACTTGATATGGGAGAAATCGAGTATAATGTCAATATCCTTATTCTTGTATGTATTCGGCCTACCAAGCAGTATATATATATATATATATATATATATATATATATCCCACCTCAAATTTGTTATTTCAGTTAGGCCATGAACTCCTGTAGGAGGGCTCTCAGTAAAACCTCTAAAACCTGCCCGAAAAATAGCATTTTGTTTTATTTTTTCATATTTTAAAAGGTGTACATGGGTATAATGTTATGGTGCCTGTGTATGTATGTGATATAGTATGGGAAAAGTCCTGTATGGAATTTGAGATATTTTTTTTTAATATAAAGTCAAGTTTTCATAAGGAAAGGGACTACCGAAGGCCATAAAAGAGCATCAGGTCTACAGGAGCGTTGAATGATGCTATAACAATTCTGCTACTCATTCCTTTTGATATTTTATTGTTCCTTGATGCCCTCTTATGTGTTGTCACACACACTCGATTGTTAGCCAATCAATAATATTAATAACATTTTCATTATCATCTTGGTAATCCTGCCATAAGTACATGGCTATGCGGCTATCTAAACATCAAGTTCCAAGTTAGTGAGAATGTAAAAAATAACTTAGCATGTTAGAAACAACATTTCAAACAACATGAATTCAACAATTCAAATTTTATTTAAGCAACACACAACAATATTCACATTTAGCTATTACATCCTACAATAGAGCTATGCACATTGTTACACTACATCAAAGTCCCAAATTTGTCTCCAAAGTTCCAATGTTGAATCTTCTACTCTATTATCACTCTGTAATTCTTCTTCCCAACCCCCCTTAGATAACCCAAGTTGGATGGAAGTTTTACTTTCATCTAACCCAACCTCTATAATCACATCATGGAAATGGGATTACAATATTCCTCAGTTTCCAACTCTCTCAAAACTAGAAACTAATACCACCATTGCAACTAGCTTATTTAGAGCTCTCTCACAATATATATTTGATTGAAAATTGATTCCTATATCAAAATTTATAGTCATTTAAATATTGACCCCTTCACAACCCTGCCATGTTATCAAGGTACTACCACGTGGCTCCCACATGGTTCCCACTTGCAAACGTAACCTCACTTAGCAGGTCCACATCATGAAACTCAATCATTTTCTTTTCCCTTGTTTCACTTTCCACATCGCACCATTACTTGGGCCCCATCGAACCAGGTCTTAACCTAAGTTTTGCAGCCAAATAACGTTATAAGGGTTTTTAAGATTCTTGGAACCACAACTTTGAATCTCGTGCCAAACCCCTAGGGAAGGACAAAAACTTTTATCATCTTCTGCTGGGAATTGTTCTCATTTCTTGACCCCATTAACCACAGCCTCTCCCACCATAAACGCTAAAACAACAAGGAACCCCTAAGGCTTGAGGTCCACGATGTGGATGTTTCGACCAAGTATGAGGAGACTTTACATCCCCAACTTTAGCCTCCTCCGCTTATGACACTCCTCTCTTATCCCTCAAGGTCTTAATGTTCGAGATGGCATCATGTTGGTGTCATGTTGACGTCATCTCAAGATGACATCACTCTTCCACCTTAGCCACAAGCTTGGGTCCCTCTGGGTCTTGGATTTCTGTGGAAAGAAACACTTCTCAGTTATAACATTTTTTTTGCATTAACTATAGAGCCACGCCTTCAAGCCTCCACATAATCTCACCCCAACCCCCTTTCAATGCCTTATAAGTAGTCAACTTTCTTAACGACCCATGATCCCTTCCTACTGATGAGAAATACTCTATCTCCCTCCCTCGCCCTTCCTACTGGAAGACAAAGTGGAGTTAAAATCCTCCAAAGGGCCACAACACAACACACACACACATACAGACACACACGCACACATATATCTTCCTATTGATGGGAAATACTCTATCTCTTTCCCTCACCCTTCTTACTAGAACACAAAGTGGAGTTAAAATCCTCCAAAGGCATGCAACACGACATATATATACCCATCCGCAAACATGGATACCTTTGACACCTAGCTAAATATGGGCCATCCCTCCTAAGCCATATCATCTATAGGAATGCCCTTTAACACTCATATGCATTTTCCCATCTCACTTGAGATATAAAATCAATATGGGCACCCTTTGACACTTAAATGGAATTGAGTTATTTCTCCTGAGCTTTAATGGAAAATAATGCTTCCATTTTATTACAGTCTTGCATAAAGAAGCACAATTCCTTTAAAAAATTCCATAGCCTAAGGCTATTTAATACAAATCATTTCAATACAATAAATTAACTAGTTAAACAAAGATTTTTGTATTCAGGCTTCTATGATCCATAATGAATTAAGTAAAGTCTTTTGGTATAAATCACATAAGATAATTTTTTGCTTGACACGTTTCAAATCAACAAGTGTGGTTCATCATCTAGTCCTGAAGATGAACCACACTTGTTGGTCTGACACGCGTCGGGCAAAAATTTCTCTTATGTGATTTCTATCGAAAGACTTTTCTTAAACAAAGATTCCTCATATCTCTCTCATCATGGCAATGGACAAGCATCATTCCATTAATACATAAGAATACACACTCCTCATCAACAACACAAGCTATATAAAAATAGTAATAAACATTTACATTATGTTAATACATAATTACACAAGTAGGCACTTATCTTATGAAGTAGATGGTTGGAGGCTGAGAGTGGGACTTCAACTCTCCTCCAACCTTAGGTTGACAACACTGCAACATTTCTTGGTAATCCTACCATAAGTACATGGCTATGCGGCTATCTAAACATCGAGTTCCAAGTTAGTGCATATGTAAAAAATAACTTAGCATGTTAGAAAAAACATTTCAAACAAGATGAATTCAACAATTCAAATGTTATTTAAGCAACACGCAACAATATTCACATTTAGCTATTACACTCTACAATAGAGCTCTGCACATTGTTACACTACATCAAAGTCCCAAATTTGTCTCCAAAGTTCCAATGTTGAATCTTCTACTCTATTACCACTCTATAATGCTCCTTCCCAACCCCCCTTAGATAACCCAAGTTGGATGGAAGTTTTACTTTTATATAACCCAACCTCTATAATCCCATCATGGAAATGGGAATACAAAATTCTTCAGTTTCCAACTCTCTCAAAACTAGAAACTAATAACACCATTGCAAATAGCTTATTCAGAGCTCTTTGACAATATATATTTTATTGAAAATTTATTCCTATATCAAAATTTAAAGCCATTTGAATATTGACCCCTTCACAACCCTGCCATGTTATCAAGGTACTACCACGTGGCTCCCACATGGTTCCCACTTGGAAATGTAACCTCACTTAGCAGGTCCACATCATGAAACTCAATCATTTTCTTTTCCCTTGTTTCACTTTCCAGATCAACCCATTACTTGGGCCCCATCGAAGCAGGTCTTAACCTAAATTTTGCAGCCAAATGACGTTATAAGGGTTTTTAAGATTCTTGGAACCACAACTTTGAATCTCATGCCAAACCCCTAAGGAAGGACAAGAACTTTTACCATCCTCTGCTAGGAATTGTTCTCATTTCTTGACCCCATAAAACAGCCTCTCTCTCCATAAACGTTAACACAACGAGGAACCCCTAGGTCTTGAGGTCCACGATGTGGATGTTTCTATAGAGTATGAGGAGACTTTACATCCCCAACTTTAGCCTCCTCCGCTTATCCCTAAAGGTCTTAATGTTCGAGATGGCATCGTGTTGGTGTCATGTTGACAGAATCTCAAGATGACATCACTTTGCCACCTTAGCCACAAGCCTGGGTCCCTCTGGGTCTTGGATTTCTGTGGAAAGAAACACTTCTCAGTTATAACGTTTTTTGCGTTAGTTATAGAGCCAAGCCTTCAAGCCTCCACGTAATCTCACCCCAACCCCCTTTCAATGCCTTATAAGGAGTCAACTTTCCTAACGGCCCATGATCCCTTCCTACTGATGAGAAATACTCTATCTCCCTCCCTCGCCCTTCTTACTGGAACACAAAGTGGAGTTGAAATCCTCCAAAGGGCCACAACACGACACACACACACACACACATATATATCTTCCTATTGATGGGAAATACTCTATCTCTTTCCCTCACCCTTCTTACTAGAACACAAAGTGGAGTTAAAATCCTCAAAGGCCTGCAACATGACATATATATACCCATCCGCAAACATGGATGCCTTTGACACCTAGCTAAATATGGGCCATCCCTCCTAAGCCATATCATCTATAGGAATGCCCTTTAACACTCATATGCATTTTCTCATCTCTCTTGAGCTATAAAATCAATATGGGCACCCTTTGACACTTAAATGGAATTGAGTTGTTTCTCCTGAGCTATAATGGAAATTAATGCTTCCATTTTATTACAGTCTTGCATAAAGAAGCAAAATTCCTTTAAACAATTCCATAGCCCAAGGCTATTTAATACAAATCATTTAAATACAAGAAATTAACTAGTTAAACAAAGATTTTTGTATTTAGGCTTCTATGATCCATAATGAATTAAGTCTTTCGGTATCAATCACATAAGATAATTTTTTGCTTGACGCGTTTCGAACCAACAAGTGTGGTTCGTCATCTAGTCCTGAAGATGAACCACACTTGTTGGTCTGAAATGCGTCAGGCAAAAATTTCTCTTATGTGATTTCTATCGAAAGAGTTTTCTTAAACAAAGATTCCTAATGTCTCTCTCATCATGGCAATGGACAAGCATCATTCCATCAATACATAAGAATACACACTCCTCATCAACAACACAAGCTATATAACAATAGTAGTAAACATTTACATTATGTTAATACACAATGACACAAGTAGGCACTTATCTTATGAAGTAGATGGTTGGAGGTTGAGAGTGGGACTTCAACTCTCCTCCAACCTTAGGTTGACTGCACTGCAACATTTCTTGTAGCCAACCACCCCCGAGCTAGCTTCAATGCCTAAGGAGAAGTGCTTAAGGGAAGGTAAACCAAATAGTTCACTAACACAAGGAGTCCAAAGATTACACCATCTCCACCCACTTGAACCTGATAAAGATGCCTCTAGCGTCTCCAACCTAAATTGGAAATCTAGAGCACACTTATAAACATATGAAAGCCCACAGTCAAGTATTAAATCATATAGGACACCTCTGCAAGCTAGTTTTCCAAAGGACACAAGAACTCCACCCAAAGTTAGGAGTCTAAAGAGCCATGCTCCTTCACCTGAGTAGTGTTTCCACACTCTGCTAAGTGCACCCAAAGCTTAGTCCCTAACCCATGGTTCCTCTTATCTTCACTTCCACACTTTTCGAGCATGCTTGTTGTCTACACTGCTCTCTTCCTTGTTTTTCCACAGAGTTATACCAGTCATGCTCATTTCCCCTTCTCTCACACTTCCTCTCTTTTCCTAGCATCGTTTGCATGCTTCAATGCTTTGACCTTCTTTGTGTGTTGACTTGCCCAAGCACACTCCATGAGATATGTCAGAGGGCTATGGACTTGTCCTCCATTCGGAAGAGAATATGATTCCTTCATCCAACAATTAGTTTAGTTAGTTTCATTAAAGACGTACCAATCAGGCCATGGTTGCTATTAAATGCATGTTTACCCAATTTCCCATGCAATCACCTCCCCAACCCTATTGAACTTCTGTCCCTTTTTCTTAGCGAGTTCATTGTGTTTGCATTTCCATAACTTAGTTGAAAACTATAATTCATAGATATTTACAAGAGGGAGTTAACCCAAAAAGGTTATGATAGAAATATAGCATTCATCAGCTCTATCACTAAGATTTTTTTTATCTTTTTCCTCCTTTTTGGCCTATAGTGAATTGTTATTTTAAACAAAATTTTCTAAGTAATAATAGTCTATATCCCAATCTAGTATTTTTATTTCTAGTCTCTTTATAGAGTAGTTTAGCTCAACTCAATTGTTAATTTTTATTTTTTGAGAATTTTTATTAATGAAATTTCAATTTTATATTATTTTTACAACTACTCATATATTTATTGATCATTTATTTAATTGGCTTTCTTTTCTTTTAATAGAAAGTAATTATTTTTCCTTATTCTTTATTGAGCCGAGAGGCTCATTCTAGAACCCAGTATGATGTGTAACATTATTGTTTGTCTGTCATCAAAGTAATTTTGTTCATGTCAACAAAAATAAAAAGTTTAAAAATAAAAAAAATTAGATAGCTATACATAACATTTAAATAATGTGACCTCATAAAAAAATTTGCACTTGAAGAAAATAAATCTCTCTCCGTACATGTTAAATCCTTATTTAAATATTTTTTTTGAAATTCAAATCTTATTTGTCAATCTAAATATTGGAAGATCCAAAACTTTCTATATACTCCTTGAAAGCTCAAAAAATAATATATCAATTTATTTTTTAAATTATCTTAATGTATTTATAATTATGGAATTCAAATATATAATCCCCATTTTCATGCACTTGAGATTATTCAAAAATAAAATCCAATTATATTGAATGGTCATAACCTACCTACCTACCAATCCAATTAATCCAATTTCGTGCAACCTACCTACTAAGTTACTTGTTACTTAACATCCGATGGCTTACAAATATAAAAATATTTAATTGTCATTGTCTTATGCGAAGAAGCCAAGTGATAAAAACATTGAATTGTCATAACCTACAAATATAAAAATTATTGAATTGTCGGTGACGTGCGAGGGTCCATGACTTTGTTAGGGCATGAATCTGCGTTTTCTCAATCGACAAAAATTTACATCGGACTCACACCGGATCATTAACAATCTTACATTACTTTTATCGAGAAATATCAGTAAATCATCGTAATGATCTTCCAGACCCTAATGAGGTCGAAACTCCTGTAGCGATCTTACATTCATTCTTAGGGAATAACGACAAATCATCCCAATAATCTTCACATTTTAATAATAAGGAATACAGACCAATCATCTTAATAATCTTTATATCTTAATAATGTAATGTTAAATTAGGTTTTATAAAATTGAATATGATTATTTATAGTCAATTATGTTTAAACATTATAAAATTTGTCTTGATATGAAAGTGAGTCATGGTCAACCATGTTTATTTCAGTGTTTATAATATTAATCTTAGGGTTTACATATCGAGGGTTTATAATATTAGTCCATTTGGTTTAATATTATTCCCTTGGGTTCATAATCCTTTGGGGTTTTAGTATTAATCCCTTGGATTTACAATATCAATCCTTTGGGTTTACTATTCACTTGGGTTTATAATATCAATCATGGTCAATCATGTCCAACCATGGTCAAATGTCACATTTGACAAAGATTGTTTCAATATGAAAATCAACCATGGCCCAACGTCGCATTGTGACAAAGATTGTCTTAGTATTAAAATTAATCATTGTCTCAACCATGGTCCAATGTTGCATTATGACAAAGATTGTCTCAATATGATAATCATGGTCAAGTTTGGTGAACTATGGTTAACCATGTTTTATAAAATCAATCATGGTCAACCATGGTCACCCATGGTCAAACGTCAACCATGGTAAAAAATCAACCATGCTCAACCATGTTTATAATATTAACCTCAGGGTTTAAATACCTTGCCTTTATAATATTAGTCCCTTTCATTTAATATTATTCACTTGGGTTCATAATCTCTTGGGGTTTTAGTATTAATCCATTGTGTTTATTATTCCCTTGCACTTATAATATCAACCCCTTGGGTTTATAATGTCAATCCCTTAGGTTTATTAATTTAGCGGTTCATATTCATAGGGTTTAATATTATTCCCTTAGGCTTATAATCCCTTGTGATTTTAGTATTAGTCTCCAAAGTTTATTATTATTATCTTGGGTTTATAATATCAATCATGTTAAACCATGGTGAATCGTGGTCAACAATGTTTTATAATTTCAATTATGCTCAAGCATGGTCCAACGTCGCATTGTGACAAATATTGTGTCAATATGAGAATCAACCATGGTCCAATGTCGCATTGTGACAAAGATTCTCTGAATTTGAAAATCAATCATGATCAAGCATGGTCCAATGTCACATTGTCATAAAGATTGTCTCTATATTAAAATCAACCATGGTCAACTAGGGTGAACCATGTTTTTTTTAGGGTTCATATTCATAGGGTTTAATATTATTCTCTTACGGTTTTAGTATCATTAATATCAATAATCCCTTCATCTTATAATATTAATCTGAAGAGCCTAAAATAATTATCCCATGTTTTTAATATTTTTTTTTTTGTAAATTAGGCTACTACTATTATTATACAAAAGGTAACAGAAAGATTACAACGAGGCTTGCCTCAAAATTCACCATGCTGAGATGGATTTAACACCACTGGACACCTAACCTTGATAACCAGAAGACCGACATTTGTCCCAGACTAGAACTGGAGAACCCATAGACTGCCAAAAAACCATAACCAGTTGAGAGACGGACTCAATGACCCATACATTGCTAACAGACACCGACTTTAACCCAACAGTGTAGCAGATGAAAATAAAACAGCGTACATAGGCGCGTTTGAAAACCGCGTTCGACCCAAAAAGAGCTGAGCATAGCTTGAGCTTTGCAGAAAACACCCCACTGAAAATACAGAGAACAAGAAATATCAGACATACTTCCTGGAGACGCCAGAACCACCACCAGAGCGCCCTGGAGCTTGGCTTAAGCATCCACAGAAGTGGAGGGCTGCGCTTCCACAACCCCGCAACCATATTGATCCGACGCGCTTGAATTCGTGTAGGGTGCATCATCTTTCGCCGGCTCTCTTGGTCCCGCCACCGCCACCGCACCCGAGGTTTCCGCAGGCTGAGCTCTTCCACACAGGATTGGAGACGGAAGCCTTTGTTCCGCAGGGACTTCTGGAGGAACTGCATGGTCGCATTTCTCAATTCGCACCGAGACATAGTATGTTGCATTGTCCAATAAACAAGGGAAGCGAAACCGGGTTGAGGGATGCGAGCTATGCTCACAGACATCAGCACGCGCACGCCCCCTGCCTCTCCCACGGCCTCACCTTACGCCCCTTGAATCAATTCCATCTGATGACGAATCCGTGGAGTACGAGGAGCGCTGAGGAATGGCTCTACCTCTTGCGCCTCCCTGAGACCTGCCTTTGCGGCTACAGAGGCGAAGTCGTTCGCGCGTCATACTATAATGACAAGGACAGAGAAACTAGAGCGGAAATGACACAGAGAATTGTGGCTGCACAGAGACGGCGCGGGAAACCAAGAATTGAGGCTCAAAGGCTTGGAAACTAGCAGAGGCACGAAGAGCGGGAGAAACCCAACAGTGAAAACACTCAGGGGTACCACAAACAGGAAATTGACCAGAGAGAACACCCAGAACTGCCAGAACCAGAGCTTAGGAGCACGAAAATGATATACCCTGTGGATCGGACATTCAGAGGACGAGACCAAGGCCTTCAGAGACGAGGGCTGAGGTCTGAACCTCCAAGATCTCCTCCAGAACCCAAGAACCAACAACAAGCCACACCAACGAAATCCCCAATGCCAAACAACAAACAAAACATGAAGGAGGAAGTGAATTACCAACACCAGCTCGCAATAATTATACTGCGCGGTGCCTCCTTCGTCCATGTGTGAACCAACGCAATTCACCTGCAACCCGAAGGCGAAAGGAAGTGGATTCGAGCGAGGGCAGCTGTTGTGGGCGGCTGTCTTAACGTTGATATTACTGCTCTCCTGCATGCGAACCTTGATATTACTCCATGCTCGCCTTGATATTACTGCTTGCCTTAACTGCACAGGACAGATGGCGGGACTGGGCTGCCACTTGCCCAGTGGGAAGCCCGCCTTTGTACCTTCCCATTTAATTATCACCCGAAGCCGAGACCCATGTTTTTAATATTATTCCCTTAGATTTGTAACATTACTCCCTATGGTTTATAGTATAAATCCCCTGGGTTTAATATTAATTAATATATAATATATATTAATATTTAAATAAATATTTAAAAAAAAACTTAATGCATAATTGATATATTACTAGCCTAGATCTATCTTAAGTGATATAGATCTACCAAGTGCAAAGAGGGATCAAATCTCTTTCATATCAGAGACTCCTTTTAGAGTGAAAATAGATTTGATCCCTCTTGGCACTTGGTAGATCAGTTAAGATGCATCTAGGCTGGTTTAATTTATCCCTTTAAATAGGCCATATTCCACATGAAACCATGGGTCAATACCATGGGCCATTTTTATTTGTATTATTATTTTATTTTTATAGGATTATTTCTGTATTTATTTTTGTTTATTTCTATTTTTATTTTGACGAACTTAAAATCTTTACATTACATTACATTATTATTTAATTTAATTTTTATTTCTATATAATTTGACTTGGACAAAATGTTAAATATTACGTTACAACATGGCTACCATATTAGATGGAGAGCACAAATATTTAATATTAGAGTTTATAATATAGGTTTTATAGTTACGACTTATAATATTGGGTTTTGTATTAAGATTTATAATATTTTCCGAAGGCTTTCTATTTCAACTTAAAGGTGGATGATGATTTATTGATTTTTTTTAATTGACGGCTTAGATTGATTCTCAAGGGAATATGCTCAGCATATGCTTCGTCTAAACACTTCTCAACGGATGTAGTGTCTTACAGTTTGTTAGGTTAAATTGACTTTTAAAAAATAAAAATAAAAAATAGATTTGTGCAAAGTGGAATTTGATATTATTCAAATTCTAATAAATTCATATTCTAATTAGATGAGGAAATTAATATATAAGCAATTTTTATTTAGTAAAATGGTCCATTTTACAGTAAGATGTTTAATTCCTTTTCCTAGGGATTTGAGATTATAAGTTCATATTCTAATTAGATGGTTAAATTAATATATAAGCAAATTTTATTTAGCCAAATGGTCCATTTTACAATAAGATGTGTAATTCTTTTTCTCAAGTTAAAGTTGACCGGTAACCTTTTTATACATCAACCACATTTACTAATGTTGTTGTTCATGATGATGATGGTTAACGTCCACTGAGACTAAACGTTGGTATAATAATAATACTTAATTTATTATTAAATTGTTTTTAAAGAAAAATAAGTAATTATTATTATTATTTGTTAATTAATTAATTGATTAATTAATATTATTATTGTCTTTAGTGCAACTTTTTGGACTTTCACGTGTCCGAACAGAAACATTTGAGGTGAAATCTTAATTTGGGTTATTTAAACTAGTTTTTTGACTGTATATATGGATTCAACACCCTGAAAAACCTTTAGGGCACTTTTATTGTTACCCAAATTTTGAATAAATTGGTGTTAGATTTTAGAGAAATTAGATCTGAAAACCCCACAAAAAAAAACTTCCAAAAAGTCTCACTAAAGAGAACTTGTTATTTATCAAACCTTCCATATATATCAACCACATTTACTAAAACAATTATTATTATTACTGTACAATTATGTTTTTAAGATTATTATTATTAATTTATATTATACTATTATCAATTAATATTATTATTATATAATTAAAATAATTAAAATTAAATAATATTAATAAATTTAAATATTAAGTAATTAATATTTAATATTATGATTAATATAAATTAATATTTATTTATTAATAGAAATTAATATTTAATAATAATAATATTTGTATTGTAATAGTTTGTTTGTTGTAATATTAATTTATTATGATATATTTATCAATAATGTATACAAATGAATTTTTAGAAGTTCCAATTATATCAACTACATTATTATTTATTATATTATAATATAATAATAATAATTAATAATATAAAAATTAATTAAATAATAAATAATAATTTTATTTAAAATAGTTTATTTTATAGTATTATTATTATTAATGTGGTGGTGCATGTTATTATTATTATTAATTTTCCGAACAACATCCTCCCGATTCAAAATCTATTAAAACTCTATGATATATCTTAATTTTAAACATAGATATAGATATTTTAAAAAAGAAGCAAGAGAAAGGAATATTCAGGGCCTCAGATTATGGGGGAATCGAACCACAGTCACACACCAACAATTTGTGGATGACATAATGATATGCTGCAAAGCCACCTTGAAAGAAGTCAAAAGGATAAAGAAAATTCTAGAGCTATTTATGGATGGTTTAGGGATGGAAGTGAATAAGGACAAATCCATAACCTTTTTCTTTAACACAGCGGAACCGGTTAAGAATCATCTAACCAGGGTCATGGGATATAGGACAGGGGATCTCCCTACCAAATATCTAGGAACTATGCTGGACACTTCTACACTCAAAATAGGAAACAAGAAAAAGATCATTGAAAAGATCATGAAAAGGCTGGACAATTGGACCTTCAGCGCTCTGAACCTGGCAGCTAGGGTTGTGTTGCTCAAAGCCACTATACAAGCAATCCCGATATATCCATTATCTGTTATGGCTGCCCCGAAAGGAATCTGTAATAAACTGGTTGAGATTTATAGAAAATTTCTATGGGGCGGCCTGAAACAACAAAAGAAATGGGCCCTCTGTTCGTGGAAGAGTCTAACCAAACCCAAGGAAAAAGGTGGCTTAGGCCTGAGAGATCCTTGGACCTTAAATCAAGTTCTTGCTGCAAAATTAAGATGGAGATGGCTACAAGGGGGTCCAGACTTATGGAAAGAAATTTGGACTGTTAAATACAATATGCCTCTCTCCCCGGAAGGAATTCTTAGAGACCAAAATAGCCCCCAGGGCTCGGATATTTGGAACTTATCCCTCCAAAACAAGGACTTAGTTGACAATCATATATTATGGGAAGTAAGGGGAGGCCAGATAGCGAGATTTTGGGATGAAGATTGGCAACAAAGGGGAAAAATGATGAACCTACAAGGCATGCAGGAAATTCACAGAACAGGTGTAGACAGAGGACTCATGACGGTTAATGATTACTGGAATGCAGCACCTGGGAATGAGGAATGGCGAGAATGGAAACCTCTGGAGGAATGGAAAAGGAACGCAACAGAAGAACAAATAATAACGTACAGGAAGGAAACCGATTCCAGGAAGATAAAAAAGAGAGATGGCACAGACATCCTCCGATGGGGCAAAGAAACAAAAGGGATATTCTCAATACAAGAAGCCTACAAACTAAAAACCCAGAATGATCCAGGAGAGGAAGAGCAAAAGTGGAAAAAGATATGGAAAACAAAGTGGTGGCCGAAGATTAAGCTGTTTGCTTGGCTGGTTGGAAGAAAGCGGATCTTAACTTGGTACAGAATCCAAAAAAGAGGATTCTATGGCCCCGCAAGATGCTGCCTCTGTAATTCAGCAGAAGAAGACCAGGAACACCTGCTTAATGGCTGCAGTGCAGCTCATTTCGAGTGGGAGCAAATGAAAAATCTATTCGCAACAACAGCAAGAAACCCGCGGGATATAATTCAAACCCTTAGCGAGTGGGCAGAAGGAAAGTTTCATAGCAAAATTATCAGACGGGCGTGGAGCATTTCAGCTGGCTTCAATGTTTGGAATTTATGGCGGGAACGAAATAGTCGAATTTTTAAAGGAAAGTCCACAGGCCCGGAGGAAATATGGACGAGCACATTAAAGCAAATCAAAGAGACAATCCTAGCGGAGAACTGGGCAGACGAAGACTGGAAAACTACAGAAGCAGAAACAGAAATCCTCAAGAAGTTAAATGTAGATCAGGGGATGATACTCCATCAGGCGCCCAAACAGAACTGCCAATTAGCAAATCAAGCCGATCGGTTTTTAGAAAGCTGCCAGATGGATTTATTAAACTCAATTGCGATGGAGCCGCTAAAGGGAATCCGGGTCCAGCGGGTTTTGGCGGAATCTTCAGAAATGGAGCAGGGGTTACAGAATGGATCTACGCTAAACATGGAGGAACAATGACCAATAATGAAGCAGAATTCATGGCGGTTTACCAAGGCCTCAAAATTGCAAGAAGAAACGGCTATAGAAAGTTAGAAATTGAAGGGGATTCCACCATGGTGATTAATGCGATCAGGCAATTAATCCAAGGGAAGAGTTGGGAGAAGGTGGTGAAAAGTTGGCGAAGCGCTAGCACAGTCCGAGACATAGGGGAACTGCTGACAAATATCGATTTCACGATCACGTCGCATGTTAGACGAGAAGGAAATAAACCAGCGGACTGCTTGGCGAATTGGGGAAGCAATGAACGAATGGAGCTAATCGATGACAGCTGGACCAATCAGGAATTGCTGGCACGATGGGACGGGCTAAATCAGCTCATTCGAAAGGATAATCATGATGCAGAACAGGCTTAATCACACCCCCGCGTGGAGAGGGAGAGGGAGATCAAGACAACATCCAGAGGCTATTAGGAGAGGACAGAAGGGCGGCGCCCTTCACACCCTATCAGTCACAATTAATGATTTCACAGCAAGGCAGGGTCGCGGCCCAAAACAAATATTGATTCACAATCCCAAAGCGCGCATTCGGGGTATTAGTGGCAAGCACAAGAGGGAGCCTCCGCATCATTTGAGCAATTATGGGTGGGAAGTTATAAGGAGGAATATAGTGCGAATGTCTAGCAGAAGCATCCCGAAGAAGGTGACGAGTGAAACGACGCTCTGGAAGCGAAACCCCAACCAGCGACTCAACCGATCGAAAATGAGTGATCGCAGAGTGAAGGATGCCCATGAGGAGAAGGCTGCTATAGATGGCAGGCAAGATGAAGGGGTCAGGACCAAAATCGAAATAGAAAGCTCGGAGGAGCTTGACTACAGGCAGGCCAAGGAGCACAGAGGCAAGAGATTTGAAACCGGGCAGAGTAGTAGAAGCTCATAGCGTGTTAAGGAGGGAGAAGGGAGAAAACAACAGGCGAAGAGAGGTCGCGGCCGCCCCCGATAGGCCACCAGGAAGGCGGAGGGTAGCCAGACAAAGAAAAGACACAAAAGACGAAACAGGTCTATCAGTCAAACGGTGAATGAGGCAGAACAGGCCTACAATCTGGATTCAAATGCTCACATTAGGAACATTATTGAAGCTATGGAGGAGAACGTGCTTGAGGAGCCTTCAGACCCGGAAATGAATGATTGGTCTCTGCAGTTACCAGACCCTGGTCATACTCGGGGCAGGCTCACCTTGTACCGTCGCGCTCTCCACACCTACTGGGTCTGAAGCACCTTCTGGCTAAGGCCATGGAACAGGTTGCAGCGGAAATGGTGGAGATGGCTCAGGACACGGCGGCGGCGAAAAAAGAAGTGGCAAATGTGGAAATGCTGGTTAGGCAACAGAATGACCTCCTCAAGGATATCAAGGCTATGCTAATGGAGCAGAGGAAGGACAGAGTCAATATCAACATCGACTGATGGTCTCCAGCGCTGAGAAAAGCCTGGTTTTTCCCCTTTTTCCCTCTGCTTACCGCTTTCTATGTTCTATAGATGTTCATTCTGGGTCGCCCTTGCGGCTATTGTTTAGGGGTTGTTTTTTGGGAAGTCGCATGTTGAGTCTGCAGTTCTATTCTGTTTGATCAAAAGTTTCATCTGGGTCGCCCTTGCGGCAGCTGTTTAGAGGTTTGTCTTTTTGGGACCGCACATCTTGCGTCTGCCATTTTATTATGGCTGTAGAGAGACCTTTTTTTCTTACCAGTTTGGACTAAAAACAGTTATGATAACGATAATGGCGTATGTAAGTACAGGTTCCAACAGATCTGGTTTCCCTGCGGGGTAGATTGAGGAGCCTAAGTTTTGTACTATTATTTTCCTGTAGATAATAAAATACAACATAGATATAAAATGTGCTAGTGTAATTTCTTTCCGGGCAAAATTCCTGTAACAATCTTGCATCCGTTGTCAACGAATAACGACAAATCATCCCAATTAAGATTTGGCTATATACAATCACTGAACATCAAGGCAAATGCCTTGATCGATCAATTGTTCTCTTCTTATCCTTGCCATCCCAACGTAGCGTAAATCAAAGATATGGCTGCATACTGGGTTCGCTCGACATCAGTTAGTAAAATTTTTATCTTAATCATTTAGTTGAGAAAATATTTCACAGTAAGAATTATTTTACTTAAATTAAATTTATGATAATAGACATTAAACAAAAAATATATAAAATTAATATATAAAAAATAATAAAAATCATTTTTTTTATGAATCAATTAGATTTTTTTACCAAATACAATTCAAATTTTGTTTTTTCATCTGTTATTTTATGGATTTTAATCGGAAATCAGCGCACTCATTTTTCAAAAGCATAATAACAGATGAAAAGAAAAAGCAAGGGAAAAGGAAAAACAAAACCAAAAAAAAACCAACTACATGAATAAATACTCTTATTAATTTCGGGATTATTACATGTTTTATCGAGAAATAGCGTATATTACTATTGAAAAGTCTTATTACTGAAATTTTTTGTCTCGATTTATCAGTCAACGTGGTTAGTATGAATCGCGGACTCTAAACGAGAGGAGGAGATGAAATGGGAGATCCGTTCCATGAGGCGTCGAGAAGAGGGACAGTCCGGTTTGTTAACGTAGAAACCGTGCTCTTCTTCCTCCGCCACCATAACCTCCACGCTCTTACCGCACTGCTTCAACGACTCACAATAATCAAGGCCGCGGTCTCTCAGCAGATCTCTGCCACCGATGACCACCAGCTAGGGGGTCAACGACATCTCTTCCAGCTTTGGTGCTCCGGGGCTCCAAGGGTTGCTGAATGGATGATCTCTGACATTGCCCACCGGGAGAGACAGCCGCCAAAAGGCGTCACTCGACTCCAGATTGATAGCCGCGTCACGCGGGCACTCGCTCTCCGATCGTGTGCGTTGCTCGGCGCCGAAGTAGGGCTGCACCAGTATCGATCCTCTCAATGTAATGGGGTTCCACGCTTCCACACCGCCACGCAGCGTCACAACGTGATGTGCGATGTTGGCACCAGCACTGTCTCCGATCAGATACACCGCGGAAAAGTCCGCGTGGGAGTCGAGCCACGGGTCGTGTTCCAAGTCTGCTCCGTCTCCCGCATGTGAGCTCACCCACTGGAGTGCCGTGATGCAGTCGTCGTAGGCGGCGGGGAGGCGGTGCTCCGGAGCCAACCGATAAGCCACGGAGACAACGATCGCACCTACAGTCGCCGACAATTTGAGAGAGAAGTTGTGAAAAATCGGCATGGCAGGAGAGCCGACACAGAAGCCGCTGCCGTGGAAATAGACGATTATCGGGAGGCGGCGGTTTTCTGTTTGTCGTTGGAGGTGGGATAAGGGCAAGTAGAGTCGAACCCACAATCCCAGCTTCTCGTTCAACACAACGTCTTTACTGGCCACCCCACCTTCTCCTTGCAGAGAAGCCTCGACATACATCCGGGGATCCTCCACGCGAAAAATTGTGCCATCTGCGTACACCTTGAGTATACCACTCAGGTTCACCACCTCTGTTGAAGCCATGGAATTCTCAACGCTAAAGACTTCTCAACTTCAGTGGCGAACAACCATTCCCCTTTCCCTCCCTTTTATAATATTTTTCTGCCATTTCATTGCGATTTTCAATGACCAATTACAATTTAAAAATTGAATTAAGACTTTACAATCATCACAGCGGTTCCCGATGGACTATTACAATCTTAAAACGGGTG
Source organism: Pinus taeda (assembly GCA_000404065.3). Lineage (NCBI taxonomy): Eukaryota > Viridiplantae > Streptophyta > Pinopsida > Pinales > Pinaceae > Pinus > Pinus taeda. Next base: position 39,112 of record APFE030170754.1, on the reverse strand, counting down.
CTGCTCGATTCTCCTCCCAATTTTCACAATCCGAGAAGCGGAGACTTTTTTCTGAGTAGCTATAGATAATGGCCTTATCTACTGAGTGGAGGAATTTTTTTGGAAGGCGGAGACTTTTTTCTGAGTAGTTATAGATAATGCCCTTATATTTTTTGGAAGGCGGAGACTTTTTTCTGAGTAGTTATAGATAATGGCCTTATCTACTGAGTGGAGGAATTTTTTGGAAGGTTAAAAGTAGTTAGAATTCAGGTAAAAAGAAATTGAGGTAGCAGTATTAGAATCATACTTTTATTAGTAAAAATTTATAATTTACCAAACAAAAAGCAATCTTGTCAAACTGCCTCCTCATTTGATTGTTAGAGGATATTCCCTTACTTTGAGATCTATACAGCGAATGACTGCTGCGTACTAAACACTACTAGCCATAAAAAATGTCACCTCAAGACTTCTCGTGTAATTAAATGACCATAAACTTAACAAACTTTATGAATATGAATGTACATATTTATTTGTATATTATTAAAATAATGTAAAAATTAATTAATTAATTTATAGTTTTATTTTAAATTATTATTATCTATAAAAAATAATATTCACAAACCATAAAAAATATTAAATAATAATAATAATTCATGTGATAATAAAATATATAATTATATTTAAAATAAATTCTACATTTAATGGCCTCACAGAAACGACCCTACATGTACTATTGTATCAGCATGGATCATGGATGGTACCACTTGTTTGGAGAATAGACCGCCGCAGATGAAGTGTTAATCACAAAGAAGTGTTTGACTTTTAGATTTATATTTTAAAATTGTGTTTAAATTTTATATTGATTATAAAAATTGATTTGATTATAAATAAATTGGTAGTTAATTTTTATGGCTTAGTCTAATTTATTATGTATAGACAAAATAGTTTTTTTTATAATTTTTTTTAAACTTCAATTTATCCCATCATAAAAATTTTAAGTGGTAAACTTACGTATCCCATGGATAATACTAGCCTAACCTCAATACATAAATATGGTAGGTAATTATTTAATCTATATTGATAGAAAATCCATTGCTTTTTGTTTTTTTTTTTTAAATGCTCATATATTGCACAATCATAACTCTAATTTGGTGGACAATTTTACCATCTGGTTAATGTGAATGTCTCGTGATTTAGGATCATACATTTATAATGAGTAAGTTATGTTAATGTGAATGTCTTGTGATTTAGGTTCATACATTTATAATGAGTAAGTTATAGTTTTCGGCTATAGACTTTAGCCTAGACATATATTTCACTAACCCTGGTTACATCGGCCAAGCCAACATAAGCTTCTAGAGCCTATGTTGCAGATATGTCAACCTTCCCAAGTTATACCTTGCAGATGATGCGTTGGCAGTGATCCAATGACGGGGAATTAGGGATTATTCTTTGATCGATGATTGTAATTTTGGGAAGTTACGAGAGTAACGACCCTTCCCTTCTCACACGTCGTGGTTGTTCATTTACACCCTCACAGCTTGGAAGTTTGAGGTCTGTAGATGGAACCATTTTCATGAATTTCAGGGAACCAGGTACTGACTAAGCCCGCTCCCCGTCTAAAAAAACATCTTGATTACATTCTTACATATCCTTATTCATATTATGGTATTTATACATTTTCGTTCCTAGGGTTTGCCGAACGTTCTTGGTGTATTTCTCCCTCGTCGTCCATCCTTGGAAGCTATGGCGGGAAAGTATGTAGGATTGTCGGTATGAACCCTAAAACTTGGTTTGTTATATGACTTTACTTATTCCCTTTTATGGTTGCAAACTGCTTTTTCCTTTTTATTTCGCTTGGCAGAGTTCGCAATAGGTCTTGGTCATCTTCGACAGTGTTCAAGTAACAATTCCACTAGTTCTTTCCATGAGTGCGACATTCTTTAAAATGGGCTTCCTTCTGATATGACTTCCGACTAACCCACCTTTTTCGTATGGACAGGTTGCTGGCGGCTTGCACTTATACCTACCTTTTGATTAATTTCTTTCGAGGATTCCATATTTTAACCCACTCTCCCTATATGATACAAATCCCAATTAGATACCAAACCCTACTGAGGGTTTCATCTAGTCTTACTCTACCCAAATTGGTTCTCTTTTTTTTGTACTTTGTCACATTAGGGTTAATGCCAAGGCCCTGGCCTTGTATTGGGTTAAAATTAAAGTAATTTTGACCTATAGTTCACAAGATTAAGAATTCCTTAGGTTCAATGGTTGAACTCTGCCTCTTGTATAATTTCCTTAAGTTTTGAATTATGACCTTACAACCCTTCGATTACTGTGCTTGATACTTTATAAATATATATGAGACGACGTATAATTACCCGAGTGGTTTTTTACTGAGTTCAAAGTCCCTAGATGCAATTTGAACTTCAGTTGCAAAGTATTCCCTAGTAAAATTAGGTTTTGAATACTTCTATTCACAAATTTCTTCATGTTTTATTTTATTAATTTTAAAAGAAAGAAAAAAAACTAAATATAACAACCCTTTCCTAGAACTAGTTTTATTTCCCATTCTTTGTACACAAGACACTTTCTTTTTTTTGGTATTAATCTAGACATATAACTTCTCGTTCTTTTCATCTTGATTATCTCTATTTGAATTTTTGTTGGTTAATAAATAAAATTAGTAGTCTAACTATATATTTTGTGTCCTAGATGTTTATAGTTTTTTATAGTTTCTCTCTAATTCTTGCACCTCCCTATGGATTTGTTTCTATAATGTTATTTTTTTCCTTGACAAGGGAAACTGCCCCTTGTATGGCTCTTTATTAATAGACAATGCCCTTCTTTTATGTATTTACATTCTTCAATTATATGCCATTAGCAACATTTATTTAACAAAAGTTGAAAGTGTTCTATTTCCAATAACTATCTACTTTCATAAATAATTTAGGGATTGTTCCAAGCTACTTGGCCCAAGTCGGCTCTCTCCTGGAAGTAACCCTAAGGCTTCGGTTCTATTTTTATATACATACATAGGTGAATATCAAGTTCTTCAATCTTTAGCCCTTGTAAACATTATTTCTAATACTTCACCCTTTATACAATCACACAAGAATAATAGTTTCTCAGAAAATGAATTTTACTTATATGTTTCTATTTGGCAAGGGGTTACTCTAGTTTACACTGAGACCATTATGACACCCCTTTTCAGACAATTATTCACCTTGTTTGCTTCTGTCAACTACGCCTATGGTTTTTCCATAAAGGTAATTAACTGCAACAAGTTACATAATCAATTTACAGAGATAATTTACAGAAAAAAGTTACAGAAACAATTCACCAATAAAAACAAATAATTCATAGGAAGACATAACTTGTAGCAAATTTACATAGATACTAATCTGTCCAAGGTCATATAGGTTTCCATAGGAAATCACTAGGAAAGGGAGAATGCTACTCGCAAACATTGAGCACAATATCCCACCATAGCTCTCCTCAAGCCAATTTCTCCTTTGGAACATTCTTTTTCTTGGAAAAAGACATAGCAAGGTATGTTCTCAAGCATCAAGACCACACAAATCTAGCCGAGAACTTACAGACTAAAGAATCTTTCTTAGGATTTCCAATGGCCTACAATCCAGCTCAAGAATGCCCCAACTGGTAGCGTCCTGCTTCAATCAACATCCTATTCAAGGTAACAATTTATATTCTCCTCTTTCTTGTTTGCCACAGGTTCCTCTATACTCTCTTGGCTCTCTTTTCCCAACTAAGATATTTATATCTAGGGACAGAATTAACTGTCCATTAACTGTCTGATAGGTCAAATCCTCAATTAGCATTTCCACCTTCCGTAATTCCTAGGCTGACCATAACTAACCTTGTTAATTTAATTAAAGTAAACATTCAGGTGTAACATTACATTACGTTGTCCATTAGCCCACAATATTCCAAGTTACTGGTAGTAGTAAATTAAAATATTTACTTTTTTTTCCCAGGACTATTGGTGTATGAAAGAAGGTGGAAGACTAACGGAAGAGTGGAAGACTAGGGTTGAAGTTTTCTGAAGGGGATTTTCTCCATGGAAGGATGCAGAGGAGGGAGCTCCACTCCCTCCTACAAAGAGGCAGTGGCCAACAAAATCAAGAAGCCTCTAGAATCAAGCAGAAGTAACACTAAGGAAGGAAGAAAAAGCAGGGAAGAGGAAACAAAAAGTATCAAAGCGAAGGAGAATGAGGGCACAAAAAACAAAGAGGAAAATGACAAAAAACAGGGAACAAAAGACATGAAACAAAAGGGACCGTTCAAACCAAAAGCTGAAATCACTCCCAGAGTAGTTCTAAATGACCCAATGCTGCAGGCGCACAGGGAGCACATGCAGACTTATGCAATCATATGCAAATTCATGGGACTATGGCCCACTGAAAAGGTTTTACAAACATGGATCAAATACCACTGGAAGCCTCAAGGGAGCATTGATCTTCATGTAGGATCCAAGGGATTCTTCACTGTGGTGTTTGCAAATATTGAAGAGAAAGACAGAGTGTTTGAAGGCGAGCCCTACTTCTATGCAGCAATAGGGCTCTACATGCGGCCATGGATGATGAACTTTGTACCAGAGCAAGAAACCTTTACCTCAGTCCCGGTTTGAGTAAGAGTCTATTCTCTACCTTTGAATTATTGGCAAATAGAATCACTAACTGCCATAGGCAATAAATTAGGAAGGTGTGTCAAAACTTCTGAAGCCACAAGGAGGGGAAAATATACCTCCTTTGCTAGGATCTGTGTAGAGATGGATCTGTCTAGAACACTTCTGGACGAGGTCATCTTGGAGGTTTTTATGGGTGCAGATAGTTGACTACAAACATATTCCATTTAGATGTCGTAAATGTCATGAACACGGACACCTTCTAAGAGACTGCCCTCTCAATAAAGTAGAGAACAAAAACAAACCCAACACATTGAAAGAAACATACAGCTTTCACTAAGTAGTTCACAAAGGTAAAAGTGGCAAAAAAGGGCCAAAGCAACACCTAAATGAAGGTTAAAAGGGGAGGCCGAATCAGTTCCAAGTTCTTGAAGAGGAGGAAGAAACAACAGTTGTAGATCAAGTAATGAAGGATGGCTATGATAAGCAGGAGAAGGAAGAAGAACATGATCAGGAACAGGTAAACGAAAAGTAGAAAGGAATCATGATGAGTGAATCAGAGACAAAAATGGATCAGGAAATGACCTTGAGTGAGATGGAAATGGAGGACAATGAGTTACAGGAGATTCTTGATAGAGAAAACCTAGATCTAGAAGGGTTCTTGAGTAAGGAAACAACTGGTGGGGTAGAATCTCTACCACAAGAAGAATGCAATCGAATAAAGCAGTTATTCTTGTGGAAAACTCAGGAAAAGGGCTTGGAAGAAGTAAACAACATGGAAAGATAGGGTAACCAAGGAGTGAAAGCAGTAAAAACAACTCTAGGATTAGCACTGAGAAACCCAGGTAAAAAAAGAGGCAGAAAAAAGCAGAATGAGCTACTGATGGAATGTGGAAAGCTCATGATAGACTCAGGTAAGATGAAAGATCTAACCAGTTACTCCTTTAAAAATATGTAATTATGAAGTTCACAACTTGGAATATCAGAGGTCTAGGCAGCAAGAGAAAATGGAGAATGCTGAACAGCAGAATGAAATAGGCAGCTCCGGATATAATTTTTGTCCAAGAAACGAAATGCTCTGTTCAAAAGTTAAGGCAAATCCATAGTAAGTGGCTCAGCAGATATGAGTTTCTAGAAGTCAAAGCAGAAAATACAGCAGGGGGTATCCTCACCCTCTGGAATCCCCAAAAAATAGGAATAATTGATGTGGAGGCCTCAAGGAATTATTTATCAGTTTTTATACAGCCTGTAGGAGATAGGGACACTTATCTAGTAACAAATGTTTATGGCCCTCAAAGGTTAGATGAAAAAATCAGGTTTATTGATACCTTGGTGGATCTCCGAAACAGATATGCAGGGATACCTTGGGTTATAGGAGGAGACTTCAATATGATTAGATCTCTTTCGAAGAAAAAAGGGGGTTCAAGAGCACTAAATAAAGATTCCTCAGCTTTCCAAATCTTTTTAGAAAGCATGAAGTTGGTGGACATTGAGGCAAACAATGGTCTATATACATGGAACAAAAAAAGAGGATGGGATTCCCAGGTAGCTTCCAAGCTAGACAGATTCATGATCTCTGAGGATCTCATGCTTCTAGACAAGGAAATAATAGCAGGAATTCTTCCTTTTGGAGGCTTAGATCACTGGCCGATTCAAATGGAGATCAAGGGCATTGGCACCCCAAGAAACAAACCATTCAGGTTTGAAAATATTTGGCTTTCACACCCAGAATTCATCAGCAACATTGAAAAATGGTGGGCTAAGGATTTGTAGATTCAGGGATCAAATATGTTCCTGCTACATAAAAGATTAAAACACATCAAGTTGAAGCTAAAGGATTGGAACAAGAAGGAATTTTGAAATATTTTTACGAGTAAGAAAATGGTGGAAAACAAAATCCTATAGCTCAATCAAGCTTTTATCAAGGATGGCTTTGATAAAGACAAAAATGATCTAGCAGAGAAATATCACCAAGAATGGGAAATGTTCTGTAAACAAGAAGAATTTTTTTGGAAACAAAAATCTAGGGTTCTATGGCTAAAATAAGGAGAATGTAATACTAAATTTTTCCATAGATCTACCATTGCAAACAAAACTCACAATATAATCTCTTCAATGAAGGACGTGGATGGCCAGATTCATCAATCCCATGAGGATATAGAAGCAGTGTTAGTAAAGCACTTTCGTGAGATTGCTAAGGAAAGCTTTTTAGTAAGATAACCCTTCATTGAGGACTTAATTAAACATATCCCTAAACTGGTATCCAGAGAGGAAAACTGTAATCTCAATAGACCTGTAACTGAAAAGGAGGTCAGTGAGGTCCTCAAGGAAATGCAAAATGGCAAGGCTCCAGGTCCGAATGGATTCAATGTGGATTTCTTCAAGGCCTGCTGGAATATTCTAAAAAAGGATATTTTAGAGGTAGTCGAAGATTCTAGGCTGAACAAAACCATTTTGAAGGCTCTAAATACCTCCTTTATTGCCCTTATTCCAAAACAGGATAATGCTCAAACGCCAGAGAGATATAGGTCCATTGCTTTATGCAATGTAGTTTACAAGATAATTTCCAAGGTTATGGCTAACAGACTCAAACCCCTGCTGCCCACGCTTATATCGGGGGAACAAACTGGTTATGTGGAAGGCAGCTAAATTCTGGATAATATAATTCAAGCTCACGAGGTGGTTCACTCGTTAACAAGTAATAAGAGAGCGGGTATGATCATTTAACTCGACATAGCCAAAGCATATGACAAAGTGAATTGGATATACATCAAGAAAGTTCTCACATCATTTGGTTTTGATCATAATTGGGTCAGATGGGTGATGGCCCTGGTGACTTCATCCAACTTTTCAATTTTAGTTAATGGCTCTCCTTCTGAACTTTTTCTTCCTTCCAGGTGACTTAGACAAGGAGATTCGCTCTCTCCTTTTCTCTTCATCCTCATAATGGAAGGGCTGGGGCGGTCCATTAAGCATGCTAGAGTAATGGGAAGAATTCAACGACTCCAACTTTCAGAGAAAGGTCAAGTTCTGGCTCACCAACAGTTTGTAGATGATACCATGTTACAAGGAATTCCCACAATTAAGGAAGCGCTTGCTTACAAACAAATTTTGAATGACTTTGCAAAGGCAACAGGTATGGATGTCAATCTTTCCAAATCAAAAATATTTTTCTTTAACACTCATATTGCTATCCAGAGAAATGTCTCTAGAATTTTAGGCTTTTAAAGAGAATGCCTTCCATGTAAGTATTTGGGAGTACCTCTAACAGCTAAACCCCAACACAGAGCATATGGGATCCATTAACAATTAAAATGCAAGACAAGGTCAAGAAATGGACAATCAGATCTTTAAATCTAGCTGGTAGACTGGTTCTTACTAAGGCAGTACTCCAAGCCATCCCAATATTTATGCTATCATCCCTCCTAGCTCCAATAGGAGTCTTGCAGCAATTTAAATATTCAACGAGATTTTCTTTAGGGCAAAGAGGAAACAAGGAAAAAATGGGCTTTAGTCTCATGGGATAAGATCTGTAAACCCAAGAACCAAGGAGGCCCAGGTTTGGATAATCTAGAGATTCTCAGTAAGGCTCCAGGGTCCAAACTTTGGTGGAGGTGGGTTAAGGGTACTAAAGCTCAATGGGAAAGCATTTGGAAGGAAAAATATGCCAATGCTTGGCTTGCTTCTTATATCATACGTATTTCTGGAACAATGAAAGGCTCTCCCATATGGAACAAGGCCTAGGAAAACAGAGGAGTGGTTCAGAAAAATAGTTTCTGGGAAATCAGAGAGGGAGATCTGGCACTTTTCTGGGAGGACAAATGGAAACAAGAACCTAAGCTATTGAAGGAGGAATTTGTGGGCTTCAAGCATGAAACAAACAAACAAGGATTAGTAAAGGTGAAAGACTTTTGGGAGCATTCGCTTAATGTAGGAAATGGAGAACATGGAAAAAAATAGAGGGCAAAGAGGATATAATCCTCAATAGTAAAGTAGAGTCCCTTAAGAGGATGTTGGATTAGAGGATGAATTTAGTAACTGAAGGGCAGGACCAACTAAGATGGGGTAACAACAAAGAGGGCAACTTTAATATCAAGGAAGCAAAAGGTATTCTCCTTGATCCGGAACCCCAAGCTCCAAATAAAACTTGGCAGAAGCTATGGAGGCACAAAGGCTGGATGAAAATAAAACTCTTTATGTGGTTAGTTCACCACAGGAAAATTTTAACCTGGGACAATATTAAAAAAAGCAGTATGTTGGGACCCTCTAGATGCCAGCTCTGTGAAGCCCAAGAGGAGACCATGGAACATCTTCTCAACCGCTACATTTTCACCGCCAGGTTATGGGATATTTTTACCAACATCTTCAATCGGTTTGATAGAGACAAAGAAAGTATCACTAACACTCTAAACAACTGGAGGAATACTTTTTCGGATTATGAAGTTCTCAATTCTGCCTGGAATCTCTTGCCAAGTTTCATTATATGGAATGTGTGGAAAGAAAGAAACAAAAGAATATTCAAAGAGGAAAAGAATTCCTCTCTTCGCTTGGTAGAGCTGATCTTAAAACAGGTTAAGGAGACAGTTGGTACCACAGTTAGGGATCTCCCCAAAAAACCTCCATCAGAAGAAGAGTTAAGAATTCTCCAGTTGTTAGGCATGCAGAGGCTTATTCCTCAAGGTCTAGACAGGAAAATAATGATGAGAGAAAAGGTTGAAGAGTTCTGGTACCCTCCCTCTGAAGGTTTTTTAAAGTACAACATCGATGGAGCTTCTAAAGGCAACCCGGGGGAGGTTGGTTTTCGAGGAGTTCTTAGGGATGATACTGGTAGCATAATCTCCCTCTTCCAAGGAAAAGCCACCAACAAAATGGTAGAACTAATGGCATTGGAACAATGCTTAGAATTTCTGATACAGGAAAATTACCAAAATGTCATAATAGAAGTGGATTCAGAGTTAGTCATCAACACAGCCAAGTGAATCAATAATGGAACAGGGCCAAAAAAAGTTACAAAACACTGGAGGTTAACTAGGGTTCTCCATAAAATTTAGGTACATCTACAGGAACTTCTTACTCTCAGATTCATACATGTGCAGAGAAAGGCCAACAAATTGGCAAACACTCTAGCCAACCAAGGTGTCAGCTGCAAGGATAGCACAATTTTAATGAAGTGGAATGCAATGTCACAGAGCAACCTGATAAAACTTTGCCACAACCAGGCGGATGAGGACAAAATTTTTTATAGGAGCAAAACTAAAGATTCCAACTCGTAATGGACAGAAGTCAGAAGGTTTCACAATTTTGGACAGAGAGGTTTACGATGGCAGGTGGGCCAGGGTTGGCCTTAGCCGTCATGGTGACCACAATCTGGAATATTTTCAGCGTAGGGCGAAAGGTTTTCTTAGACCAAAGGAATGTTAAAGGTAACAAGTGAAGGCATCAGTCTAAGCAACAACATTACCCAATGTTTTAGTGGTAGAAGTCAAACCACTACTGGAGTGGTTTTGGAGAAATCACATCGCTTTCATGACAAAGGTGGTTTCAAAAATTTCGCAGCGATACCATACAACACATGACACGTGGAGATGGGCCCGGTCTAAAAACCTCTCTTATCGCTCACTAAATTTCGACAGCTTCGGTCACGCAATATTCGGCTCATCCATCCGATGGAGCAAGGCAGATCAATGCTCTAGATTAAGTGAGCAGTTTGGTGAGGCCCGGGGGTTAATCTTCTTACCTCTTCATGGTGCGAAGTACATCACGACCGTCTGATCAAATGAAAAAATTGAATGACAGCGATTGAAAGATAGGAATGGTTTGAGCTTGTGGTTACACGTGGGGAGGGCTCATAGAACTTGAGAGGCCTGATGATTTTACGTATTTGTAATTAAAGAGGGTTGGGTGGGTATTTTTTGGGAATCTGAGGGATAGGCTTTAGATGAGCAATTTCCTTTCTGCCAACAACCACACAGTGTGATGGAGTCTGTACATATTGTAATTTTTGTTTGATTTAATGATAAGAAGGCACGACTCTTGCTTTAGCAAAAAAAAAAGAAATTGAAATATTTACTTATTCACTAAGGGGTATTAGATGTTTCCCCCTTCAAGTGAAACATTATCCTTTGTGTTTTCCTGGCCCTTCAAATAGGCTGATATATTCCTTGCGCTAAAATATTTGGCCTCCCCTGTAGCCTCTTTCAGGCTGAGGTGTTCCCTCAGCACACTATAATAATAGTTTCTCAGTAAATGAATTTTACTTATATGTTTCTATTTGGCAAGGGGTTACTCTAGTTTACACTGAGACCATTATGAAACCCCTTTTTAGACCATTGTTCACCTTGTTTTCTTCTGTCAACTAGGCCTATGGTTTTTCCATAGAGTTAATTAACTACAACTAGTTACATAATCAATTTACATAGATAATTTATAGAAAAAAGTTATAGAAACAATTCACCAATAAAAAAGTTAATTCATAGGAAGACATAACCTGTAGAAAATTTACATAGATAGTTATCTATCCAAGGTCGTATAGGTTGCCATAGGAAATCACTAGGAAAGGGAGAATGCTACTCGCAACCATTGAGCACAATATCCCACTAGATCTCCCCTCAAGCCAATTTCTCCTTTGGAACACTTTTTTCTTGGAAAAAGACCTAGCAGGGTATGTTCTCAAGCATCAAGACCACACAAGTCTAGCTGAGAACTTACAGACTAAAAAGTCTTTCTTAGGATTTCCAATGGCCTACAATCCAGCTAATGAATGCCCCAACTAGTAGCAACCTACCTCACCTTATCAACGTACTATTCAAGGTAACAATTTATCTTCTCCTCTTTCTTGTTTGCCTCAGGTTCCTTTATACCCTCTTGGCTCTCTTTTCCTAACTAAGATATTTATATCTAGGGAGAGAATTAACTGTCCATTAACTGTTTGATAGGTGAAATCCTCATTTACAATTTCCACCTTCCGTAATTCCTAGGCTGACCATAACTAATCTTGTTAATTTAATTAAAGTAAACATTCAGGTGTAACATTACATTAGGCCATCCATTAGCCCACAATATTCCAAGTTACTTGTAGTAGTAAATTAAAATATTTACTTATTCACTAAGGGGTATTACATGTTTCCCCCTTCAAGTGAAACATTATCCTCTGTGTTTTCCTGGCCCTTAAAACAGGCTGATATATTCCTTGCGCATAAAATATTTGGCCTCCCCTGTAGCCTCGTTCAGGCTGAGGCATTCCCTCAGCACACTATCAGGGCCAATTGCTTGCTTTTATGTAAAGGCTAGACTAGGAATACTTTATTTGTTTCGACCTACATTCACAACCATTATGATTGCTATTATTTTTTGTCAATATTATGTGTGTGTGTGTGTGTGTGTGTATATATATATATATAACTTTATAACTAAGATTTCCATTTTTTTACTTATGTACCCCGCAAAGGTTATTAGTAGGTATCACAACCCAACAAGGGTTAGCAACCTATACTCAATAACGTTAATTGCATCATTGTATACTTATCAACAATAATGATACACACTTTTACTATCCTATAGCTATTTCAATCGACAATAACCTCACCATGTTGTCCACTGTAGATTGCAAATCTTGGAAGTACCAATTCCATTCACATTATTTTCATAATAATATTTCGAAACCCATTTATTGCTCTCATTTTCATGATGGATTACAACTAGTGCATTATCGTATTAGTTAGCACTATTATGCCTTTTTGTTAAGTCAAGTGTTACATATGCATTAGTCATGCATGAGTAGAGTTTAGGATGAATTCCTATTCTTGCCACATTCAAGGTGGCTACATTGTTGTCTACCTGGTCTAAGTATCTTAGTCATGTCCATCTTGGGTTACTTTGTTATTTCCTTGTAACACGACATCAAACATATATTCCACAAAATTCCTTCAATTATGGATTTTTATAATATTGTATTACAAGTTATTGATGTAAGTTATATGCTTTTGTGTACAATCATGTGGCTCCTCCCCTTTGCACTTGTGTGCACATTGAATGTCTCAAACTTATTATGCTAGAAACTCAGTTTAATATAATTGACATGTGAGACCGAGTGGAATGTTAATAAACATTAATGTCTGCCTCAATCATAGGAATAGTCAATTATTTGGTGACACCTCTCACACAGCAATCATATTTTTTATCTCTTTTTTTTGGTTTACTTAAGTCTAAGGAGAATCTTTCTTATCTTGTCTCATGAGGAATTGCAACCAGTGATCGAATCTTTAGCGTCCAACATAATTTCATGATATCAATTATGATACAACAAAAAATTACCACCATTCTAAGACCACTACGTCAAATTACTACTTTTCTGGTATATATTATTTTCTCCTTTATTCAAGTGGACCAAATCCTGTCTACATTCATTAACCACCAGTCCTTTCATGTAGGAGTCTTAATGCTTTTTTTTATTCAGGGGTTTCCTTCAGTTAATACCCTTCCTTCTAGTTTTTCCCCATTAGATTATGACAATTCTAGGGTACAACCTAAAGTAACATTGCATGTTTAATATCAAGAAAATAATAAGGAAACTCCATCACCCAAATCTTACCATTGTACTACCTTGACATACCTTACCCATGTATTTTTTTTTCCATAACCCTCCTCGGTTCAAGTCCTTTTTTATACTGCCAATTATTGATCAAGGTGTCTCGGTTACAGGTGCCCTAACTACATGGCATTCCCCTTACATCTTATGTGCCTTCTAGCAACCTCAACACATCATGTTAGCGTAGTTGTCTTGACATATCGATTATGTAAGAATTTATTTGTTATAATTAATCATTTAACTAGATTTTACTTGTCTATAAAATTCATATTAAAATTCCTTAAGTACTTATCTAGGGTCGCTTTGGCTGGTGACACACTTCCCTTTCCATATTAATAGGAATAGGTAATATTTCTGCCAATAGACTCCTAACATTATTTATCATAACTTCAAGTTTTCCTTAGAATTATATGTACCTTACTCAGTCATTTACTTGTTCTAATCATTTTTTTTATCTGCCATCAATCCTTCAAGTCTCATGAAGAAAATAAAATCCTGAGAGGATTGAATATACACATCCATTGTCATGTTTACCTTATCATGCATGTATAAATGTGCATAATCTCCTATACTATTTTTTTTAGTCTATAATTATCTTATGCTATTTTCCAAAGCTTAAATAGAGACTTCAAAACCACAATGACCAAATATATCTATATCTACATCTATATATATATATATATATATATATATATATATATATAATATATATATATAATTTATTCTTGTCTATCCAACTATTCCACTTCAGGTCAAATCGTTAGATATCAGAATAATCATTTCAATAAACCAGAATTCTCTGGTCATCTTGTTTTCAACTAGGTTCAACTTTTCTAATCATGTAGTAGTTATAAATTAAACCAATTAGTGAATCATTCCACGATATCATATTACAAGTCTGTAATTCACGAAAATATTGAACCCCCTCACTTCCACCAAGTACAAAATTTCAGAAGTTGTTTAAATTTCTTCCCCACATTCAGGGAGTTATTGCAGTTTCTTTCTAGTAAAGTTTCATACTCTTGAGAATGACTTTATTCTCGCTCATGTTACACTTACTATCTTTTGTAGTATCAACAACTGTATTATGAAGTGTTATCGTATTTATTTAGTCTCTTTTAAAATAACCCAGATATTATTATTATGTTACTTCCAACTTAAAGCCCCAAGTATACTACTCACTTGCTTGTTTAAGATCATTTTCCTTTCTATTGCAAGTGATTATAATGGTTTATTACTTCTTACCTCCATTTGTCGGTCTTAAAGAAGACACCATTGTTAATTAATTACTTTAAAACTATTTATAAAAAATTATTAATTTTCCCACTAGTTTATTTTCAATGTTCATCAATCACAAAATATGAACTGATTTACACCAACTGATTATTACCGTATTAAACTTAAAATTATTCATTTTTTTTTTGTAGTCACTGTCAATTTTTGCCATATTATTTGTTAAACCTTAATTTGGTAAAAAGTATTCCAACCATCCTCACTAATCACTCAGGATAATTTCAATTAACTCATACATTTTGTAATCATAATTTTTCTATATCTATATTCAATCTTTGATCAGATTATCATTAAGTACAGCCAGGCAACTTCCTCTTTACCCCATACACCATAATTTCATCTTATTTATAATAATTTTCCCATTGTCCTCTAATGCACTTCTCATTCTAAGTACTTCACAATGCTGCTCTAGTCTTCTTCCCTTATCCTACTTACTTCCCATTTGCAAGTAAGATTACTCTCATGTGAGATTTTTTTTTTTAATTTACATTTACTAGCAAGTACTACCTCAACTAGGATTTTAGTCACTCATTCAGTATATGTGCGAAGAGGTAATTTATACCTTTCATGTCTTCCCAACTGTATCTAATAATTAAGTATTACTTATTAATGAAATGTTTACCCCTTTGTAGTTTCCCCCTTGTTAACAATCCATACAAATTCTTGATTTAAACATCTTTATGGTTATAGTCTTATAAATTACGTGTCAATCATATTTTTTGTAGTTTAACGAGAGGTTTTTTGCAACTATTAACAGGAAATCATTATACTAATAAACTTTTCATAGTGCTTTCACATGCAACATGCCCACCTCCATTTCATTATTCAATAGTGAGATAATATGATTCGCTTACTTATCATGGGTTATTAAATAAATCTTCCAAACAATGGTTTATTCTCCCAAGTACCCAAGATATGAATTCTTGTAGGTAAGGGTGACTTAAACAATAAATTGATTGATATTTTAATAACCTAACTCATGTAATGGAATTACTTCAATGTTAGCATAACAAGATTTTGACTTCACTATTTTGGCTCATATCATAAAAATTTACTTGGTTTATTATTCATTTCCAGTAGTTTCTGCCTTATCTTTAAAGCAACATAATGAGTATGGACCAAATTTCTTCGCTCAACTATATCATTATTCTCGAATCGTGATTTAAGTGGGGGAGAAGAATCTTGGTTTTGCCATATTATCGATTCTTCCTTCTGTGAAACATAACACGGTTTGCGATTATTTTCCCTTAAACAAGCCATGTTGTTAAACCCTTTAGCTTCGATACCACTTATAACATATCTCAAGCTCCAATTTACCCAAACATAAAATTTTTACGAGGTAAACATATTTACCGAATGGATAATACTAACCTAGCCTTAATACATAAATATGTTCGGCAATTATTTAGTCCTTAGTGATATAAAGGTTATCCAATGCTCCTTTGATTGAGGTGGATATTGGTGGCCACCAGCCTATTGCACTTGGACCCCCGTCATTGTTTCTTTTCAATTTCCTTAATTGTTGCACAACTTACTATTTTTGGCTGATTTTCGAGTCCTAAACTTTTGGAGTAGTTTTGACGAGCTAAAAGATGTTTTTAGGGAAAACAAAGACACTGAAAAACTGTTGTATCGGTTCACTAATTTATTTTTGGCCTCCTCTTCGAGATCTTCGAAATGAGGTATTATGATAGCCAAATGAGGATTGTATGTCAAAGTTACAACCTTGGGAGTTGATGTTCCAACTTACCCCAACTAGGCCGACAAGCTTTTGGTGCTTCAGCTTATAGGGTTAGGTTTTTAAATGTTTAGGGTTTCTCATTATTTATCAATGATAAGAAGGCCACCAAGCCTCATTGTAACACATTTCAGAAGGATGTAGCCACCACATCTCTTCTCAGAGATAAGCTACCATTGCCTGAGCTAGTTTATTTCGATTCTATAAGTAAGCATATTTCAATTCTTTGATATTAATGAAATGAAGTTTTATTTCTACTACATCTAGTTTTTTATGTTTGTATCCTTATTCTATTGCATTCTTGTATAATTCCAAATCAATGGTATCAAAGCGGTATTCTATTTATTTGTTTTTCTTTGCATGTCCCCAACAAGGTTAGGGTATAAGGAGTTAGGGCTTGAATTGGTTAAACCTTTTCAAGACCAACCTCGCAAACCCTGAAAGCCTCCCATAGCATAAGAAATGAAAGATGAGGGAGTAGGAGATCCTTTCAAAATATTGCTCGAAGAAGCCCTCGAGCAACAAAGGAAAGTGATGATGGATAATATTGCCCAGATCCTTCGGAAGCTACCCATAGGCAACACTTCTTCATCCATAAACCACTTTGGAGGTGCCACTCCCTTTAAGGTACAAGTCAACTTTAACATTCCCATATTTAAAGGATAGATAGATGTAGACACCATAGATAGATGGTTACTTTTTCACTCCTCAAAGTCACCCCCCATGTCAAGGACTGGTGGGAGACCTACTTTGAACAAAAGGATGAGAGGGAATCCTCACTATTTTCAGTCGCACCCACTTGGAATTATTTCTGAGACGCCATCAAGGAACAATATTACCATGTTAAGAGCTATGAAGATAAATACATAAAGTGGACCACACTGTGGTAGGGAAGGGACCAAGATGTGTCTGAGTTCACAAATATTTTTCATACCCTTTGCACGAAGTCAAGTATCAAGGATTCTAAGTGAAATTTGGTGAAGTACTGCGGTTGTCTACACAAATACATCTAGGATGACATGGAGTTCCTAGACATTTCCTCGCATGGCGTTACTTATAGATACTATGTCAAGATCAAGCAGAAATTTCAACAGAAAAGCTAAGACTTTGAATCTATGAATCCAAAGCAAGGGAAAGGTGCTCCCAAACTACAAAACAAAGGATAAATCCAAGGCAAGGCGACCCAGGACAACCCATTTAAGCTACAAGAAAATAACAACACCACGAAGACAAAGAAGGACATAGGGAAATGGTGTGAGATTCATAAGAGCCCCACTCACAACACAGTGAGTGTTGAGCCAGACAACCATTGGTGTTTGAGCTAAAAGCTTATGAACCAAATGCATGTTCCAAATTTGAGTTAGAACCTGACAAGGGGAATGACAAAGCGAAGCATATTATTGATGTGGAGCCTAGTGCCACCATTTCCAACACCAAGCTTCAAAATATTGAGCCTGAAAATCCTAAGGAGGGGTAGCAACTCTTCCACTCAAAGATCTTAGTGAAGGGTTCCCTACTACAGTTCATTGTTGACAGCGGAAGCCAAAAGAACCTCGTTTCAGCAGAGGTCATGAAGTGTTGGGCCTACTGACCACACCACACCCATAGTCATACACCATTGGGTGGATTCACCAAGGATGAGATATTTGCATCATCCAATAGTGTCACCTTCCCTACAATAATAAGCCCTTCACAGATAAGGTATTGTGTGATGTTTATCCTTTTGAAGTTTGTGATGTATTATTAGGCCAACCATACTTGTGGAAGTGTTATGATGTGTATGAGTCTAGGTCTCACACTGTTATTATTTCTTTGGGAAATAAGTTATACAAGATACTGAAGGTAGCACCGCCTACCGCCATCTCTTTGATATCTGTGAAGCAAAGGAATAATATCATTTCCAAGACCAGGAAATTTGTCTTCCTTATGATTCGCCCTCGGGGAAAGAAGAAGGTTGTGGCCACATATATGATCTCCAGGTCGGGCTCCTCTGTGCAGAAGCAACAGATAGACAAGGTCATGGAAGAGTACAACGATATCTTCATCTCAACCACAGGGGTACCCCTACAAAGTCACATCGAGTACCCCATCAATCTGACCCCAGACTGCTACCCAACGGGTCAATCTATCTACACTTTGTTTTGGAGAATGATGAAATCAAAAGGAAGATTCAGGATTTGTTGCAGCAAGGGAACATTGGGTTGATTTCATCACCTTGTGGGAGCTTGATCGTGTTGGTACAGAAGAAGGACAAGACCTGGAGACTCTGTATTGACTATCAAGCACTAAATAAGATCACTGCCCAGAATATGTATCCAATCCCACATATTGATGACCTTCTATACCATCTCAAGGGGGACGAATATTTCAGCAAGATTGACTTGAAGTTCAGTTATCACCAGGTATCAATCGAACCCTTTGATGCGTGGAAGACTGCCTTCAAATCGAAGGAGGGGCTTTTCAAATGGTTGGTCATGCCTTTCGGGTTGACGAATGCCCCCGTAACCTTTATGAAGCTGATGGATGAAATATTGCGACCCTTCACCAGCTCATTCGTGGTAGTATATTTGGATGAAATCCAGATCTTTTGCCAGTGTTGGGAAGAGCACCTCCACCATATTCGACAGATCCTCCAAACCCTGCAACAACACAAATTGTGAGCCAATTTGAAGAAATTCACTTTTGGTATGACCCAGGTTCAATTCCAGGGTACATCATTGATGAGAGGGGTGTGCATGTGGACCTAGGATTGGCCATCCTCAACCACTTTAATAGAGCTCCACAACTTTCCGGGTCTTGCCAATTTCTATTGTAGGTTCATGGTGGGGTTCTCTCATATCACTTGGCCTTTGAGTCAAGTCACCAAGGGTGGAGCGAAAGATAAATTATTTTGGTCTGAATCCCAACATAAGGTGTTTGTCGAGTTGAAGCATAGTCTCTACTCTGCACCAATGCTCACATTACAAGACTTGCAGCAACCATTTGGGATTGAGATAGATGCGTCTGATTATGCTATTGGTGCAGTTCTTACTCAGCAGGGGCATCCATTGGAATATCACAGTGGGACATTTTTAGATACAGTGTGAAAGTATCTCACCTATGATAAAGATATGTGTTCCATTGTGTAGGCCTAGCGAAAATTGAAGCATTACATTTTGGGGAAGGAAACGATTAACCACATAGACCACTGGCCCTTGCAGTTGATACAAACACAAGGAAAATTGCAGAATGATCAATATAAAAAATTATCCACATACCTGCAACAATTCCATTTTAACATTAAGTACAAGAATGATAACACCAATAATGGTTTAGACTTCCTTAGTAGACTGTTGGTCATTATGCTGACCACTATGCTTAACTCTTGTGGAAACGAGACTTCAGAGTGGTCGCATCTTTACAAGAGCAATCTTGAATTTGGCAACACATACCATATGCTCCTGGAAGGCAAGAAAGTTCTTGATTTTCACCTCCAAGGTGCACTCTTATGTCACTTGGGACACTTGTATCTTCCTTCAAGCTAGCGTGCCAAAATGATTTGGGAGGCACACTATAGTTGGGTCGCTAGACATTTCAGATTATAGAAAATAATGGTAGTGCTACAAAAGTATTTTTATTAGCTGAACCTTCAACGGGATGTTAGGAAGTACATCAGATCCTGCACTGCTTATGTCATTGCCAAACCAATCATCAAGAAGCAAGGCCTATATACTCCTATGCCTACTCCTATTTGTCCTTGGGAATCCATCTCCATGGATTACATGTCGAGCCTTCCTACTACTAAGCATGGAAATGACTAGGCTTTCGTGGTCGTCGACAAATTCTCTAAGATGGCCATTCTTGTGGCTTGCAAGAAAAGTATCATGAAAGAAGCCACTGTTAAGCTCTTCTCTGAATGGATGTGGTACACTTCGGTATCCTATAGTCCATTATCTCAAATCAGCACAATAGGTTCATTAGTACATTTTGGTCAAGCCTTTCGTCGATGTTGGGTACCAAGCTCACTAAGTCCATGACCTTCAACCCCCAAATTTATGGCCAAAGAGGTTGACAACAGGATGATCTTGCACATTCTACGCATTTACAACTTGAAGCATCCACTCACATGGGATGAAAGCCCCTTGTATGTCCAACACAATTACAACAAAGCTCTTCATAGCTCAACTGGACATAGTCCCTTTCATGTGGGATTGGGATTCCGATCACTATGTCCCATTGATGTGGCCATACAATTTGCAGCTACTCAAGTAGATTCAACTCATGTCTAGGCTGAATCTGATAGGGCTAACAACTTCATTGAGCGCAATCATCACATCTACCTATAGGTCCATGACATACTAGACAGAGTCAATGCTAAGTACAAGCAACGTCATGATCAACATTAAGTGCCAGATAGGTTCAAGGTGGGTGATAAAGTTTGGTTACATTTGTAGAAGGAGTGTCTCTCTAGGGCCCACCACAAGCTTTTCTTGCTCTTATATGGGCCTTACAGCATCACTAAGGCTATCGGAGACAATTATTTTGAGCTCAACATTTCCCCATTCCTTGTCCTACACCCAATGTTCAATGTGGACCGCCTTCAACCATACTTTCCACCATTACTGGACACATCAAACATTGCAAAACATCTCACACCAACATAGCTAAAACCAAAATGCATGGAATAGGCCACAAGTGATCAGATCATGGACACACAAATGAAAAACACTCACCAGTAGAATATCCAATTGTATCGGGTTCTCTAAATTGGTCAACTCTTGCACCAAGGCAAGTAGTTTCCCCATCTCATGGAGGCACTCAACGCAATGGCGACCATTTCTTCCTAAGGGGGGAGGACTAAGCCAAGTGGATATTGGTGGTCACCCGCCTATTCCACTTTAACCCCCACCATTATTTCTTTTCATTTTCCTCAATTGTAGCATAACTTACTATTTTTGGAAAGTTTTCATGTCCTAAACTTCCAGAGCCATTTTGAGGGACTAAAAGACCTTTTTAGAGAAAATGGACATACCGGAGAAGTGCCAAATTGGTTCACCAATTTATTTCCAGACTCTTGTTCAAGGTCTTTGAAATGAGGAATTATGATAGCCAAGTGAAGATTGTATGCCAAAGTTATGACCCTGGGAAGTCGACATTCCAATTTACCCCAACAAGGCCCACAAGTGTTTGGAACCTCATCTCCTAGGGTTAGGTTATTTTATGTTTAGGGTTTCTGATTGTTTCTCAATGATAAAAAGTCCATCGAGCCTCATTGTTACATAGCTCAGAGACATGTAGCCCCCACATCTCAATGTTCGGGGCTTCCCAAATTGAAAGCGGTCCTTAGAGAGTCGAGTGAAGAGGTTTAGCCTTCCTATTTCATCAGACCCAGGAGACCATGGAAACCATGACCACCGGGTATGCCTTGAGATTTCTCTTCTTTTAATTCATGGAATAATGCATATAACACTCAGCAATATCCATAGTAGTACTCTACTCCTTCTCCAGCATAGTTTTCTTCGTCCTAGAATTAGTAGTATCCCTCTCCACCTATTCAGTATCCTCCATCTCAACCATATCCTTGGAGTCAAAAGTGGAGGGGGAATGCCCAAAGTCCATCCCCCTCTACATTGTTGATGCAACAACAGTTACAATTTCCTCCTCTATAAACTCCTATTCCTACACCACCTTTACGTTCCCAATTACCTGTGCAACCTAACCCTAACCCAAATAATAAGACAGCCTAGAGCATAGAGGATACGACTACCTTCCAGACTTATCTTATCACTCGCGTTGGACTTAATGAAATCCAACTACAGTCAGGTAAGGTGATTAAACCAAACCGCTCCCCTATCCTCACCGAGAAGGAATGTGAGTCTTCCAAAGAAGGTACAATAGATCTTGAGGTAGATGTTACACCTGTAACAACCAATGCAAGACGGATTTTTACACCTGTAACTGCCAAACTGAGAAGAATTGTTGCTTCTGTAATAGCCAACTTGAGTAAAGTTGATACACTTGTAACAATCAATTCGACTGTTATGGCTAAGGATCCTTTGTATCACCAAATATTAATCTATACTGGAACAACTTCACAAATTGAATATGATTTTCTTAGGGAGTTGCAAAACTTTCACATACGGATTCCTTTGATGCAAACTCTTAAAGAAGTGCCTATTTATGCTAAAAAAATATGACACTTGTGCATTAAGAAACCTGGAAGGAAGCCTAAGGACCCTTCTACTATACATGTGATGGGAAAAGTGTCCAAATTGATGATTGATCAGATTCTCTTAACCAAGTATAATGATCCAAGGAATCCTAGAGTAACTGTTTAAATTGATGACCATCCCATAACTAATACATTGATTGATCTAGGGGCGGCCATTAATGTAATGAAAAATGAAATTTTTACCCTTGGGGCTACATGGGATTAGACATACGCCTACCATGCTTGAATTAGCAGATAGGTCCCATGTTAAACCCGAGGGGGGTATTGGAGGATATAGTAATCACAGTAGCTTCCTGGAGGTATCCGGTTGACTTTCTTATCTTGAAAATCAAATCCAACCTAGGGGGACATCCTTTGATTTTAGGGAGACCTTGACTGGCCACTGCAGATGCATTTATAGGGTGCAGATCTGGATCTATGATAATTTCATATTGCCAAGCTATAAATAAACTTAATCTTTACCCGCCACCAAAACGAAATTTGGATTTGAACAATCCCTGGTGGGATGAATTTGAACGCAAATTAGATCTTTCTCTATCACTCCTTACCCTTGGAAAAGCCCAGTATTTTAAGGATGAGGTAGAGGATCATATCATTAATGGCCTTATTAGTAAATTACTTTTTGTCACTTCTATTGAAGATTCAAGGGGGGAATATGAGTTATATGATGTAAACTTTGAAGAAATGAGAACCACACTACATACTATCAGCAGTCCAATTGAAATAGAACCAAGGAAGTATTTGAATATCAATCCCAACCTGACTGCTAAGCAAAATAAACTATTGTTACATCTGTTACAAAAATAAAAAAAGGCATTTGCATGGAACTACATAGATATGAAAGGGATTCACCCTAGCTTGTGCACTCACCACATTTATTTTAAATATGGTTGCAATCTAGTTAGACAACTACAACACTCCATGAACCCTGAACTGAAGTAGGTAGTGAAATAAGAATTACAGAAATTCCTAAATGCTAACTTCATTTATCCGATATCTAATAGTTAGTGGGTGTCTCCGCTTGTCATCATCCTTAAGAAGAATGGAAAGTGGATAGTCTGTGTGGATTAGAGAGAACTTAATAAAGCCACTGAAAAGGACCATTTTCCTCTACCGTTTATATATCAGGTCCTTGACACCCTCTTTGGGAGGATTTTTTTTTTCATTCTTATATGGGTTTAGAGGTTACAATTAGATACAGATTTCCCCAGAGGATCAGGATAAAATGGTCTTTACTTTCCCTTGGGGAACTTTCGCATACAGAGTTCTCCCTTTTGGACTCTGCAATGCACCAACAACTTTCTAGAGGGAAATACTGGGAATATTCTCGGATCTTTTGAATGATTGTCTTGAAATATTCATTGGATGACTTTACACCATATGGTGATGCCTTTGAAACAACATTAGTTAATCTAGAAAAAGTGTTGGAACGTTGTGTACAGACTAATGTTGCTTTGAGCACTAAAAAGTGTCACATGATGATGAATGAAGGAATCTTGTTGGGACACCTCATTTCTGCTAACGTGATCAAGGTAGACCCTACTAAGATAGAGGTAATATTGAAAATCCCAACTTCCAAGACACAAAAAGAGGTACATATTTTCTTGGGTCATGCAGGGTATTATAGGAGATTTATAAAGATTTTTTCAAAAATTGCATCGCCTCTATTCTCCTTACTTATGAAAGATGTGGAATTTGTCTAGATAGCAAAGTGCAAGTAGGTATTTTTGAAGTTGAAAAGTTGTGTATCAGTAGGCCCTGTTTTGTGTGAACCAAATTGGAAACTATCATTTCACATAGTTACAGATGCATCTGGCTTTGTTGTGGGTGCTATTTTGGGCTAGTTGGAGGATAGGAAACCCTACACTATTTACTACATAAGCAATAAATTGACTCCAGTTGAGCTCAGCCAGACAGTGACCAAGAAAGAATTCCTAGCAATAGTGCATGCCATCAACAAGTTTCAACATTACATCACTAGGTATCAAGTATTTGTACACACATACCACTCTTCCATTCGTTTTTTAATGAATAAGCCAATTACCAATGGTATGGTTACGCATTGGTTATTGTTGTTACATGAATTTGATATCACAATCCTAGACACACCTAGAAAAGATAATGTAGTAGCTGATTTTCTTTCTTGGTTAACTATTGATGAGGCTTGCATTCCTACTGAGGATTCTTTTGCTGATGAGTATATTTTTTCTATTTCTATTCACTCACCATGGTATGCAGACATAGCCAGTTATCTTGCTATAGGAAATTTCCTACAATACTTACCCTCCAGGGCAAAGAGAAATATCATACAACATAGTGCTACTTATTCCTAGATAGAGGGGAATCTCTATCACACTGGACCAGATTTTTAAATCAAATGATATGTCAGGGAAGATGAGATTTTTGAAATCCTTAAAGCTTGTCATGAGGAACCTTGTGGAGGGAACTTCACAGAAAAGTGGAAGGGATGCAAAGTCCTCTCAACAGTATATTATTGGCCAACAATATTTCAGGATGGTAAGAAGTTCGTGAAAGGGTGTGGTAGCTGCCATAGGATCGACCAACTGCTCAATTAGATGAGATATCATTATAGCCTCAAATAGTCTTAGAACCATTTGAGAAATAGGCCTTGGATTTCGTAGGACCAATTAATCCTTCATCTCAACAGAAGCCCTACATCTTTGTTTGCATGGACTATGTCACAAAATGGGTCGAGGTAAAAGCACTAAACAGAGCCAGAAATTAGGTTGTTTCGGACTTATTGTTTGAAGACAACCTTGTCTGTTTTGGGATACCCAGTGTTACACTAAAATTTGTCACCATGACTATTTGCAGTTAGTATGGCTCCATCAACAGTCATACTATCCTCCTTGGCAAGCCTCATACCTCTGCTCTCCATGTCAAACTTCAAGAAAGAGAGAAAGTTATTAAAAATATATTTATCTCTGGGTACGCAGTTTCTCTCAACCTTACCTGCGTGTACGCATCCCAAATTCATAATACCTGCGTACTCGTACGCTCTGTATGTAAAGGGGTGGGTGCATACTCCTGTAAAGGTCAAAAGGCATGAGTTTCATCTTAAAAAAGTTACTTGTGGTCATTTCTAGAGCATTCTAGAAGATTGTTTGACGTGTATTGAGCGCGTCCAGATGGTTCATGTATCCCTATGAAAGAGGAACTTATCCCATCAAGAGGGGAGCTACCCCATCCAAAGAGAGGCTTATCCCATTGATGGTGGACCTGATTAACTTCCTCTAGAGCATTATAAATATAGGCATTGGGCCAGAGGAGGGGAGGTTGAAAGCTGAACATTCCAAAGGGTAGATGCTGCTGGAATTAGGACTTCCTTGTAGAAGCTTGTGAGGAGAGATTCCCATCCTTTCTTGTTTCATTTGGAAGTGGGTGAGCTTATCAAAGTAAAGGAAAACTCTTGCTGGACCCTGGGAGGAACTTGCACAACACCAAGGCTCAGGTTGTAATGGTTTCTTTTGTTTCCTATTAATACAAATAAGTCCATTCTTCTCAACAATTTTTTATTAATGAGTTGTTTCATATACTCCTTGGTCTGTATGTTGAATATGTTTTATTTTATGAGATATTCAGGTGCTATTTAATCGTTTGATTGTTAGTGAATGCAGGTTTCGAAGTGAAGGATGAGCTCATCCGGATCGACGAGGCTGGACTACTACAACAACGTTGGACTACAGGTAGGATCTAAACACTTGATTTCTTGTGTGGTAAATGCATGTTTAGAGAAGGATTGTTCTTAATTGTCTTGTTTGTCACTAGTGTTGGAGAGGTAAATCCCCTCTATGGATAGAGGCGATCCCTACTAGCCCAAAAGGGGTCTAGCAACAATCAATCAATGCTACTCTGCAAGTTCCTAGTTACAATTAACAAGTGGGTAATGAGCACCTACTTGGATTCCAATGCTATGATTGACGAAGAGATGCTTCTCTCGCTCCTTCGCTCCAGCCGGTCACAATCCTCCACTATCCTCGTGGGCAGACACCTGCACAAGCAAAGAGAAGACAAACACAAGCATAAAATCTAGTAAAAGCAACCATACATCAGTCAGAAAGGATGTAATTCACATTAATCATTCATAAGACAAATGAGAATGGAACCATAATAGTAGTCATCTATCTTTTATTAATTAGGAATAGAGAAAGGTACAACCAATGTTCTGATGCTGAGTCCTTCTCTAGAGGTTCCAGCCAGCATGTCTCATAAGCATTCACCTTTGAAGGTATATCTCCCAAGCCAAAGTAACTCTCTCTCTCACACAAGGCAACAAACTCATAACCTTCCTTAAGCTCTATAGCAATCCTCACACAACACACCAAATGCCTATCAAGAGCAACACTAATGCACTATGAATTCCTCTAAGTCAAAGTCTATATGTTCCAAACTAGCTGCTCATGGCAATGGTGGAGGCTTATATAGGAGAAGGAGTCTCCATGAATAGTGAAAGGATGAGCTTTCCCCCAAGAAAAGTGGGTTATCAGGCGAACATACATGCCATAGAAAGGAGGGCAACCTTTACAAAGCCAACAACCAGGTCTTGAGTCATCTGGAAGGTTGGCTGTTAGAACAAACTCGCCCAAACAGGATCAGCGCGGGTGCATAATTGGGCTGGCGCGCTGGCATCGCATCTCAATTACAGAAGAGGTCTGGTCAGCGCGATCTAATACAAGCGGAGGGTGCGCTGTTTATGAAATTCGACCAGCGCGGAAAACCCGTGTGCTTCCGCGCTGGCAGTGCACCAGTTACATTGTCATCCGCCAGTCAGCGCAGTTATTTTAACAACAGTCGCGATGATCCAATAAACTTAGGCAAAGAGGTTTTTTTGGCCATTTCAGGGAGCATGAGCATGATGGATTGATTTCATGACACAGTGGGGAGACTGACAAGGAGACAGTGACATTTTACTGTGTAACAGGGATAACTTAGGGAAATTTTTTCCAAATACCCCCACTGCTTCAAACAACCATCCTTCCCTCTTCTTTGGTGGTTGTGAATTGGAGGAACCCTTAGGTAAGCAACCAAAAATATTTGAAGAGCCTACAGGGGAAAAAGAAGAAGAACTCATTCCTATTGAACCAATGGATGAAAATAGAAATCATAGAGGAAATAGAGAAAGAGTTGAGGGAGCCTTCCCCATCAAGGAAACCAATGGGGATACTAAGATGAAGAATATAAACCCCTCTTCCCTTCCTCATTACCATGGCCTAAACTTAGAAGATCTAGACAATTTCTTATTTGAGTTTGTTTTCATATGGCGAACCTATGACTACACCAATGATGAGTAGAAGTTGAAACTATTCTCATCCACTCTCAAGGATGTAGCATTGTGTTGGTTCATGGGTTTACCAGGGGATAGCATTATAACTTGGGCTCAAATGTAGTAAGCCTCCAACAACAAGTATCCAGACTACTGTAGGTCGAAAGACACTAAAGAGGAATTTTTTAGGATGACCTTAGGGCATGATGAATCCCTAGAATATTATGAAGAAAGATTCTAACTTAGCCACAAAAGAATTAGGTGCACACTTGACCCTAAGTCACTAAATCTAGTCCTACTTAGTGGGGTAAGAGAAGATCTTTTGGATACCATAAACTTGTTAGTAGGAGGGGACATCTACCAATTACCCTATGAGGATATGTAGACTATCTTTAGAAACCATTCTAGGGAAGCTAGGAAAAAGGGTAGGGGTAGTCAACCTATGGTCAATCAATCCTCTTCGAATTCATCCATCAAGGGTAAAATTAGAAATATGTTGGAGGATTTCAAGAGTGAGATGTTGTAGACCATTTCCCTACAGATGGACACTATGCACATTAAGAGAAAACGGGAGGAAGCAGAGAGAACCTTAGCTATTTTCTGCCTTAGATGCACTAGGAGGCACCCTAGTAATGAATGCCCATTGAATTCGATTGAGATATGCTTAGTCTATGAAGAGAGCCACTCCCCAAAAAAGTGCCCTTCTCTACCTGGACTAAAATTTATATATCAAGGAGATGAAGGGGTAACTGAACAACTATGCTACACAAATCAAAGGAGACCCCATGGGCCTATGCCATACCAGTAGGGCACGCAAGGGTCATCCCATGCATATTACAACCCCATCTAGACCACATCCATTCCCTCTTGGGGACGTCCTGCTCATCCATCCTGGTTTACACCTCCTCCTTGGTCTTTTGCACCTCAGTATCATTCCCAGCCAACCAGCTAGTCATTTCAACTATATGCTTCGCTGCAACCTTAGTGGAATGCACCACCCCAGGGATGGATATCCCCACACAACAATGATCTAGCTCTATTTCCTTCACCACCTACTCAACCATGGCTATTACGCTCTAGTCCACCTAAACAACCCCAGATGCCTTCCCAGCCAAATACGAACCCGAACAACAAACAAGCACAACTAGTATACAGTGGAGAGACATCCTATCTAGATTATGCTATGGAAATTTAGGAAATCAACCTGAGATCTAGGAGAGTACTTCTAGAAAACCAACCTCTACCTCCACCTATGGAGGTTGAGAAAGAAAGAGGGGAAAGCATGCCTAAAGTAAATCCACCACCCTTTCCTCAGAGATTAACCCAACCACTCCAGCCTACCCTAGAAGAGACTGAACTTATGGGAGAATTGAAAAACCTATGTGTCAAAATTCCACTTCTACAAGCTATAAAATATGTGCATATTTACAATAATTTGATTAAGGAGAAGTGCTTCAAGCATCCAAGGAGGTGAAGAAGAGATTCCCCTACCATTAATTTCATTGGACATCTGTTTGACTTAATGTTGGGGTAGGTAATTTGTCCAAAGTATTTGGAACCTAGAAGCCCTATAGTAGATGTGCACATAAATGGCACCATTGTCCCACACACTTTGATTGATCTTGGGGCTGCCATTAATTTGATGACAAAGGACATAATGCTCAAACTCAACCTCCAGGGTTCATTGAGAAATACCTCAACAATCCTGCAACTTGCAGACTGCTCCACAGTGACCCCTAAGGGGATTGTGAAGGATGTGATGGTCTCCAGTGACTCTTGGGAATACCCTATAGTTTTCCTAGTTATTTGGTATAAGGCTAAGATTATTGGTTACCCTCTCATATTTGGGAGACCCTTGTTAGCCATTGTCGATGCCTACATTAGCTGCAGGGTTAGAAATATGACTATCACAAATGGGCATGTGTCCAAGTAGTTAGTCCTATACCCTCCTACTCAGCCATCTCTAGAAAATGACTTACCTTTATGGCTGGAAGAGCGGGAAGAATATGAAGTTTATTCCACTCAATTATATACCTTAGAAACAACCATGGGAGGGGGACAACTGGATGAAGATGATTTGATTGAACACATACTCCAAATTCCACTTCCCAGTACTGTGTCCTTAGAAGAAGTAGTAAAGGAAACACAAAACAACCATTAGACTGATCTATGCTTAGTTGATTCCAGCCCTATCCATGTCAAAACCATATAATTCGACCCTGAGAGAACTTTGAAAATCAACCTATCTATTTCTGTTCACCAAGAAGAAAAGTTGTGCAACATGCTAAAGGAACAGTTGGATGCCTTTTCTTGGAGTTAAAAAGAAATGAAGGGAGTGCACCCTCAGTGTGTACTCACCACATTTATATCCAAGAAGGGTGCAAACTAGTCTGATAACCCGAAAGGAGGATGGATCCAGCTCTCAACGATATAGTCAGAGAAGAACTGAAAAAGATACTAGATGCACGATTCATTTACCCTATCTCAAATAGTGAGTGGGTCTCTCCTTTGGTGTTGGCTCCAAAGAAAAATGGTAAGCGGAGGATTTGTGTCGATTACAGAGAGTTAAACAAAGCCACAAAGAAGGACCATTTCCCTCTACCTTTCATCGACCAAGTTCTAGATGGCCTGGAAAGGAAATTTTTTTCTCTTTCCTAGATGGATTCAGTGGGTACAACCAAATCCAAATAAATTTGGAAGACCAGGATAAAACATCTTCACTTGTCCTTAGGCTACTTTCTCCTATAGGGTCCTTCCTTTTGGCCTATGAAATGCTCCTGCCACTTTCTAGAGAGTAGTCCTAAGTATCTTCACCGAGTTAGTCCATGATGCACTAGATATTTATATGGATGATTTCACACCTTATGGATGTGATTTCGAGGAGGCTCTGTTCAACCTAGGTAAGGTGCTAAACAAATGCATTGAAATGAATCTATCTCTTAGTCTTGAGAAATGTGAGTTCTTGATGACTGCAGGGACTGTGCTAGGTCATTCAATATCCCAGTAAGGACTGCAGGTGGAGCCAAACAAAAGAGTTATCATCCAAAGGGTCCCACATCAGCAAAAGGAGAGAGATGTCAGAAGTTTCCTAGGGTTAGCTAGATATTATCGAAGGTTTATAAGAGACTTCAACAATTTATCTTCTCCTTTATTTGGGTTGTTGGCCAAACACTATGAGTTTGTATGGTCAAAAAGTTGTTAAGAGGCCCTAGACACCCTAAAGGACAAGTTGACCACTGCATTGATTCTCCGAGGCCCAAATTGGACCCTTCCTTTTCATGTACATGATGATGCCTCACACAAAGCCATAGGAGTAGCTCTAGGCTAGATATATGAAAAATTGCCTTATTCCATTTACTTTATCAGTAAGAATCTGTCAAAGGCCAAACTAAACTACATAATGACTGAAAATGAGCTCCTGGTTGTTGTGCATTCATTGAAATAATTTAGGCATCACATTAAAGGGTATCAAACATTTGTGCATACTGACCATGCTGCAATCAAATATTTTATGAATAAACCTGATTTGAATACCCATATTATTAGATGGTTACTTTTATTACAATAGTTTGATCTAACTATTGTTGATAAACCTAGCAAGGAAAATGTTGTTGCATATTTTTTGTCCAAATTAACTTTGGCTGTAGGTAAGGAAGGGATGGTTGATGATCACTTACTATATTAACACTTATTCACCATTTCAGTTCTCTCTCCATGGTTTTCTAACACAAAAAATTATTTGGTATCTGCACAGTGCCCACCAAATTTGTCCTCCAAAGAGAAAATCAAGATTGTGAGAAAGAGCACCCCATTCACTTGGATTGGGAGCAACCTCTTCAAACTAGACCTCGATCAAATTCTCAGAAGATGTGGCAGGGAGGAGGAAGTCTTTGACATCCTTCTGACCTATCATGATGGTCCTTGTGGAGGTCACTTTGCAGCAAAGAGGACAACATTCAAGGTGTTACAAGCTGG